>JASDQU010501955.1:38376-52391 GCA_032191745.1 Picea mariana
ATTGCTATGTAATAAAGGCCATCATTAGTAAATAAGGCCTATGTAATAATGTGAACACAACTATTGTAGGAAGACTTACTAGGAGGTTTCGCCTCTAGAAAGTTCCTCCTCTAGAATGTTCTTAAGAAGATAGAAGTAGTATATATAGAGGTAGAAAGCATTGTAAAAGTTGTCTTGTGGAATCATTAGTTACTTGAGCTTTGCTCTATCGGAGGTTGCCCCCCTCGAAGAGGCAAGTGAACAGTGCTTTCCAGATTAATAAAGGTATCATATTTTGGCCCATATTATTATTGTGCTCATTGTTTTGTTTCTTTCTACTAAATATTTTGGTCATATTTGTGCTCTTGCTTCGAATATTACTATTTTGTACCTTACATTTGGCCTCCTTGTCGGCAACATGTCCTGGGCTAAGGTTAAACCAATTAAGCTTAACCCTTGGGGCTGACAGTCATCAAAAACAGAACCGGCCTAGAATCAATTTGCCCCAAAATTACAAACAAACAAAACCTAAATCGGAATTAGCCGAAAAACTGGCATAAAATTCCGTCGAATAAAATATATGTATGTGTGTATTTTTTATTCGATCGAATTTTATGCCAGTTTTTCAAGTAATTCCGATTTAGGTTTGGTTCATTTGTAATTTTGGGGCAAGTTGGTTCTGGACTAGTTCTGCTTTTGATGACTGTGGTTAAGACTCCCCAACCATGAGTTCATGATGTGTGCATAAAAATGTATGTAGAAGAAGAATGAATTTCAAAATTCAAGTTTTACATTTCAGATACAATATTTTTCTTTGAGCAATTCAATAAAATCTAAACAAGTCAATTCTACTTCACTAGTGTCCCATGAATGGTGCAAAAGTCTGAAAATAGTCACGTGGAAATTGGTGTTCTATGGTGTCACATCAATCGTAGTTTGTGTGGGTTTTGTTATAGCTTAAAAAATTTGAAATACAACATGATTTTCAGCATGAAGGATTTACTTGAAGATGTGGGGTTTGTTGTTGTTCAAAGGCATGTTGTATATACATGTGGAGAAAGTAAACATATGCCTGAAAATTCTGTGGACAGAGACCTTCCTTCTCAGCAACATCCAAGCTTCTCACTCCCTTAGACCAAAGACAACTTTGCCCTCCATCGTAAAAATTGTGTGTTTGTTCCATCTTTGTCTACTATGGCAAGTTGCAAACTCTCTCAATATTTTGTGGGTATATTTCTTATACGAGCAACAAACCCCAAATTCCCATATTTGTAAGCGTTCTTCTCATTTTGGTGTGTGCTTGACTCTCTTTTGTAATAAAGTGAGTTTAATTTAATTAATTGCCTAAGTATTTGGCATTAGTAATTAAATTAAGTCTTAGCCGTTAGATCTAAATTGAACGTGAAATTAGATCTCAGTCGTTGATCACTTTAGCAGATCTAAGGTTTTGGACTTAGGATAAACTCAAGGTTATAAAAGGTAGCCTATGTGAGAGGATGAGATACAACAGATACACATAGAGTGAGAGACTGAGCTCTCATTGATTGGGTGGAGAAGGACATTCATCCAAGTGTGGAGGGCAGGGGGCCAAGGATAGGAGCAAAGGGGCAACAAGACAGATAGCAGCCAACAAGCAAGCTTGAAGCACTGATCTTGAGGTTTGTAGGGCTTGGCTATTTGCTGTTTTGTATTCCTTAGGTGGGCCATTTTCCCAAGATAGGAGCCCAAAATAATAATAATAAATCTCACAGAACTGGTTATCCCTTTGGAGTTTTTCCAGGGGTTATTTACCTAGAAATTTATTGTGCATTGTGCGTGGTTTCAGTTTTATGCTTCCGCTGATTTAATTTGTTAAGTAACTAGTTGTGCATTTATTCAATAAATCAATTTTATTTGGAACTATTTTCTGTGTGCTAGGTTCAAAAAATTAACACTCAAAAGTTTCGATGATGAAGAAACCTATTGACAACTTGACTTCTCTCATACCACTCAGCTTTCCTTCGAGTTTGTCCCTTGAGGCCAATTTGCCAAATTTCTTGTTGTCCTTTGTGAGTGGCCTAGAGTTTCTTCTCCAAAACTATGCCCTTCTCCAATTATTCAAGTGCATTTGGTGCAAAATCTTTCAATTTAGGTGTGTTTTTCCTCTTCCCCGTCTAGCATGGAGGTTTCAAACAATTTCAAGTTCTCCACATTAATCAATGAATACAATCTCCTACGAGGAGGTAGGTTTAGTTTAAAACCATTATCATTGACTTGCTGAGTGATCTTAGAAGGTCCATATCTTAGATGCTTTATTGTCTTGGTTGCCCCTTCTTTAGAGATAACATCCCTAATATAGAAATAAGGACTCCCCAAAATTACTCCACAAACATCTAATGGGATTACATCTGCTTCTACCTCATCAATGAAGTTTGCACTAATAGCAAATATGAACTTGCACTGCTTCGTGACTCAATTCCATATCTTGTCTCACCCATCCCAATGTGTATGGATGAGGATGGTCATGCACCTTTGATCCAAGCTTCCCAACTAACTGCGCTGAAATCAAATTTGATTGTGATCCATGATCAAACAAGCAATTTAATTTAGTTTTCTTTAGCTAAATATTAATTTGAAAGAGTTCAATCATCTCTCTTTCCTCCTTTGGATTGATACTACTCAAAGCTACCTCTCTTTGAACTGAAGCACATGCCACCTTACCTTCAATGTCTGAGGTGCTTTCCACCCTTTGATCTCCCTCTACAACCAAAAATGTCTTCTTCTTGTGCTACTATTGGAGCAATTATGTAGCATACCTAGTGTTAGAATTAGGGAAAGAAACAGAAAATATACCTTTTTAAAATTTTTCTGTTAGCTAGATCAACAAGAACATAGTAGATCTAAATAAAACTCTGAACAGAAATGTATAGTAAAACAGTAGATCTGAAACATAAAGTATTTCTGATTAAGCAAAGCTTAGATATGAACTATAGATATATTTCTGAGTGAGTAAAGCAGTTAGATCTGAACTATATATATATATTTTTGAGCAAGTAAAACAATTAGATTTGAACCATAGAAATATTTCTGAGCAAGTAAAACAATTAGATCTGAACCATAGAAATATTTCTGAGTAAACAAGGCAATTAGATCTTAACCATAAAACTATTTTTGAGTATGCAAATCAATAGATTTGAACCTAAACAATAGATCTGAGTATAAACAATTAAATAAAGCTGAAACTGTAACTTACATCTTGAAGATTTACCTCTGTGTAATAAAGAAAAGCTTGACACACATGAGAAATGTTAGGCCACTAATGTTATGCTCAGATAAGTCTAGGACTCATGGATCAACCTCAATGGGTTAGATATCTATCAATGAGAATGTAGGACTGTTATGCCACCATAGAGAAACCCTACACAAAAGACAACAAACCCCTAAACTGAAATTTTGGTAGCAAACCCTTATTCCAGCCACATACAGTGAGGAAGTTCCAGATCTGAACAACTAGAGGACGACTGCCTATAGTAAGGGACTGCCCATATTAAGGGACTAGCAGCCCAGCAAGAAGGCCGTGGCCCTAAAAGGTTCCAGTTCTGCTCAAGGAATGGGACGACAACCACTTAGGAGAGGGCTGGTTGCAGTAGACTGGCAGAGGGAGGAGAGGGCGACAACT
The DNA here is from genome assembly GCA_032191745.1 of Picea mariana. Lineage (NCBI taxonomy): Eukaryota > Viridiplantae > Streptophyta > Pinopsida > Pinales > Pinaceae > Picea > Picea mariana. Next base: position 42,014 of record JASDQU010501955.1, read on the forward strand.
TAGACACTTGACAGTAGTAGATATCAACCCTCAACCCAACAAAAGGTACCTGGTAGCAGCAAAGAAAACACACAACTCAAATGGACTTGGCAGATGGAGGTCGAACGGTACTGTCAAAGGAGGCCTTAACACATAGAGAGAAATCCTAGAGCAATCTGCCACCTAACATAGGAGAGTGAGTGAGTGAATAGAAAAGTGAGGGGAAGGGTTTCTATTTATATTTTTAGGCTAGGGCTTAGGGTTATAAAAATATATTTAATATAATGACATAGTAATTAATATAAATATAAATTTAATATGTCACATTTAAATATTAATTAATATTTTTATTTTAATCTTATTAAGCCCTAAAAACAAAAATACAAATCCCACTCAAACCCAAACTCAAAAACCAAAAGGTGAAGAACAAGCAAGGGGTTAAGAGAGGCAGAGAGGTTTTCTTAGTGGCAACACATATCCATATGATTCTCAAGGTGACCAATTAATTTTATCATCACTGCATAAGGGGTACATCCCACAATGTGGTCATGCTCATCTTCATAGTCTCTCTTAGGTCCCGTGGACCATTCTGGGAGAAAGGAAGAGGATCACACACCAACAATCTTGGTATTACACCAAGATTTACCTGATCAAAGACCAGGTTGCCCCATAACATATCTGAGGTCTTATCCACCAAGGTACAAGACCAACGATGAACCCATGCTTTAGGCATGGGTACCCTAGAACACATCCAGGGGCCCTAGACATATCTAAAGAATTATACTGCTTGGTCCTAGACCAAGAATCCCACTCATCTTGGGGGCCCTCACAAGGGTCTTTTGCCATGGCTCTAACTGCTTGGTCCCAGACCAAGAACCCCAAGAGTGTACTGGGGGCCCTAGTCCACAACTAGGGTCTTATGCCATCCTCTAGGGACAATGGCTCTTGCAACTGCATTAAATTCAACACTCTCTCTTAGCAAGAGAGGCATTCTCAACAACATCAAGCTTGTCTCAAAAGTACACAAACTTTTTCAAGGACAGTGGCTTGGTCAAAATATCTGCCGTCTGTTCTGCCGTTGGAACATACTGAATACTGAGAATGTTCTTCTGTACCATGTCCCAGACATAGTGATATATTTTCTCAATGTGCTTCGACCTGTCGTGAAACATTGGATTCTCGGAGAGCTTTATACAACTCTGGTTGTCACAGTGAATGACTGTGGGTTCTAGCTCTGCACTGGACAAGTTTGAAAGTAGCTTCTTAAGCCACATTGCTTCTCTGCTACCAACACTTGCAACAATGTATTCTGCTTCTGCAATGCTCTGGGCTATGGAGCCCTGTTTCCTGCTGGACCAAGAAATCATCGCTGAACCCAAACTGAAGCAATATCCGGAAGTGCTCTTCCGATCCACTGTGCTGCCCATCCAATTTGAATTTGTAAATCCATGAAACATTACACCTCCACTGGAAGTGTATCTGAGACCATAGGCAATAGTCTCCCGAACATATCTCAGAATAAGTTTAACAACAACCATATGTATATGCTTTGGTTCACACACGAACTGACCGAGGGAATTTACTGCATAACAAATGTCCGGTCTAGTATGTACGAGGTACATCAATGACCCAATGATCTAGCGATATAAGCTGGGGTCTTCTGGATCTAAACCTATAACCTGATCTTGTAGTTTCTTTAGGTTAGAGATCATTGGTGTGGTCATGGACTTACAGTCCATCATGCCAAATCTGTGGAGCACATCAACTGCATATTTGCTCTGTGAGAGAAAGATCTTACCTGTTTTCTGCCACACCTCCAAGCCCAAGAAATAATGCATGAGCCCCAAGTCTTTCATTTCAAACTCTGCGGAAAGCTCCCTCTTAGTCTGAGCTATCAAGTTTTCCTTTCGAGTGAGGAACAAATCATCCACGTATAAAACTAAGATAACTGGATGATTTTGTACAATCTCTATATAAAGATTGGGATTTGCTATGGTCTTGGTGAATCCAAGACTCTGTAGAAAGCTGTCTATTTTACCATACCAAGCTCTCGGAGCTTGCTTCAACCTGTACAGGGATTTCTTGAGTTTGCACACTTGAGATTCTTTCTCATGGATCACGAAACCTTCAGGCTCTTTGATATACACTTTTTGCTCAACTTCACTGTTAAGAAAAATAGTCTTAACGTCCATCTGGTGAAGTTTCCAACCAAAAACTGCTGCAAGAGAGATAATAATCCTGATGGAAGTATATCTGGCAACTGGTGCAAAGATCTCATCATAGTCAATTCCTTCTTTCTGAGAGAAACCATGAGCCATGAATCTAGCCTAGTATTTTTTAATACTGCCATCTGTTGCATGCTTTATCTTATAAATCCATTTGGAAGTTACCATTGATTTGCCACGAGGTCTAGGAACCACTGCCCATACATCATTCTTTAGAATTGAATCATATTCTTCTATCATAGCATCTTTCCACACTTGATGTTTGGAGGCTTCTTCAAATGTGGAAGGTTCTGAATCAATCACAATATTCAACTTAGCTATGAGACCAAAGTACTTATCTGGTTTCTTGCTTTCTCCGAAGGTGCCCTGAGGAGATGAATGCTTTTCTGCTTCCTTCAGAATTTCTCGGCACCAAGCTAGTTTCCTTTTAATATAAGGTATATCTAAAGGAAACTCAATAGTATCCCTTAAGGGATCCACTGGAATTTCTGAGGTCTCCTCCCTCTGCTCATCTGGAAGAGGAGAATCTGAAGAATCAAGTGGTGGAGCTTCCTGCTCCCCTGAATCACATGGAAGTTCTCTGGCCCGACGAAAAGCTGCCTTTTCATGAAAAGTCATGTCTCTGGTTACTTCGATGAACTTTTGACCTGGAATATAAATTCTATAAGCCTTTGAGGTTTCACTGTATCCCACAAAAGTTCCTTTCTTTCTGGAGGGCTCTAGCTTAGTCCTCTTTTCTTTTGGAATGTGAACATAGACTGAACTGCCAAAGATTCTCAAGTGATCAACTGAAGGCTTTATACTGGTGAAAACTTCTTCTGGAGTTTTCTCTTCAAGAGCTTTGTGTGGACATCTATTCTGAATGTAGACTGCAGTACTGACAGCTTCAACCCAAAGAGATAACTGTAAGTTCTGGTCATACATCATGGCCTTGGCTGCTTTACAAATAGTTCTGTTCTTTCTTTTTGCGACCCCATTCTGTTGGGGGTTATACGGCACAATCAACTCCCTCATAATCCCAGAAGCCCGACAGAGTTCATCATATTTGAAGGAGTCAAATTCTTTACCATTGTCTGTTCTGAAAACCCGAATGTGTCTGCCTGTTTGATTTTCAACAAGATTCTTGAAATCTTGAAATCCGCTGAAAGATTCATTTTTAGTCTTTAAAAAATAAATCCAAGTTTTACGAGAACAATCATCAATAAAAATGATATAGTAAATACAACCATTCCTAGATGGAGCAGTCATGGGCCCACAAAGATCAGAATGAATTAGATCTAGAATGCCATTAGATTTTCTATTGCTGAGAGGATAGGGTTTCTTTGTATTCTTACCGAGTGCCCAACCTCTACAAACACTATCATGCTCAAAAGAAAATACTGGCATACCTGTCACCATCTTTTGCAAACCTGGAAGTGCATTGTAGTTGAGATGTCCAAGCCTTCTGTGCTAAAGCTTGCAGGGATTTACCATATCGTGAGCTAGTGCTTGAACAACATGACTTGAGATTTTATAAAGTCCACTCTCATGAGTTCCAATGGTCATAGCAGTGCTCATATCTTCATTTGAGGACCACATGAGGGCCTTCTCTTTGGTGAAGGCTATTGAGTAACCTTTGCTTTCTAACACTGCAACTGAGATTAGATTTTTCTTTAAACCAGGAACATAAAGAATTTCATCAATATGAAAGATATAACCTGATTGAAGTTGGAAAGAAGTAGATCCAAAACCTTTTATGTCATAAGTACCATCATCACCCAGTTCCACCTTTACATTGAATTTCTTGTCCCGATAGTTTGAAAGATTTTGTTTGAAGCTTGTCATGTGTTTGGAAGCACCGCTGTCCATTAACCAAATTTCCTTTGACTTGGTTATGGTGCCAGAAAGAGCCGAGATGAGATAATATTCTTGATGTTGTTCTTGCTCTTTGGTCGCTGCCCTGGTTTGTTTTCTTTGAAGTTCCTCTTGAGGTTTAGCCTCTTCAGTGGCAACTGAGGCTTGAAACTTTCCTTTTCTTTTTTGTTGAGAGGGAGGGTTTCTGCAATCTCTTGCATAATGTCTTAGCTGATTGTAGTTAAAACATTTTACTTTAGATAAATGAGGATTAAGATGAGATAACTTACCTTGAGGTTTCTTACCTTTGCCTTTAGATTTAGGGAACTTCGTCCATTTCTTGGCATTTGCTGCAAGGGCATGATCTCTTAGAATTGAATAATCATTTCTGCTTTTGAGTCTTCCTTCTTCTTCTAAGCAGTCATGCCACAATCTGTCAAAGTTAGGCTGGCCTTCTCTTCCATTGACTGATGTGAGAAAAACTCCCCATGACTCAGGGAGTACATCAACTGCAGTTTGCACAAGGTCATCATCATCCACAACAACTCCTATTGCTATAAGCTGATCTTTGGTTTGATCAATCTTGGAGAAGAAGACAACAATTGATTTATCTTTTCCCATCCTCAAAGTATGTAGTTGTTTTTTCAATATTCTTTTCTGAGTTAGTCCCTTCTTTTCATAGAGGTTTGCCAAAGCATCAAAACAATCTTTGGCAGTCCTTAGATGACCAATGATGGGCATCATGTTGTCCTCAACAGAATAAAAACTGATTCTTTTAGCCTTGGTTTGTTTCTTTCTGTATGCTGCCTTGGCTGTGTTTGAAGTGGGTTCTTCAATTACCCTGGTGATCAGTTCTTCTAGATCATTTTCTTCAAGAATGTTAACTATTCTGCATTTCCAAGCATTAAAGTTGGAGGCCCCTATAAGTCTGTCTTCAACTTTAACTGAAGAGGAGGCCATGCTGAGATTTGGATCAGTTTAGTAAAATAGATGCTGCTGATCTGTAAAACAACCCTAACAATATGGATCTACGTAGGCTCAAGTCTGCACTTCTTGAGCTCTTTTCACACCCTAAGCTCTGATACCATGTTAGAATTAGGGAAAAAAACATAAAATATACATTTTTAAAATTTTCCTGTTAGCTAGATTAACAAGAACATAGTAGATCTAAATAAAACTTTGAACAAAAACGTATAGTAAAACAATAGATTTGAAACATAAAGTATTTCTGATTAAGCAAAGCTTAGATCCGAACTATAGATATATTTCTGAGTGAGTAAAGCAGTTAGATCTGAACTATAGATATATTTCTGAGCAAGTAAAACAATTAGATCTGAACCATAGAAATATTTTTGAGCAAGTAAAGCAATTAGATCTGAACCATAGAAATATTTTTGAGTAAACAAAACAATTAGATCTGAACCGTAAAACTATTTATGAGTATGCAAATCAATAGATCTGAACTTAAACAATAGATCTGAGTATAAACAATTAAATAAAGCTAAAACTGTAACTTACCTTTTGAAGATTTACCTCTGTGTAAGAAACAAAAACTTAACACACATGAGAAATGTTAGGCCACTGATGTTATGCTCAGATAAGTCTAGGACTCATGGATCAACCTCAATGGGTTAGATCTCTATCAATGAGAATGTATGACTGTTATGTCACCATAGAGAAACCCCACACAAAAGACAACAAACCCCCAAACTGAAATTTTGGATGTAAACCCTTATTCCAGCCACATACAGTGAGGAAGTTCCAGATCTGAACAACTAGAGGACGACTGCCTATAGTAAGGGACTAGCAACCCAACAAGAAGGCCGTGACCCTAAAAGGTTCCAGTTCTACTCAAGGAATGGGACAACAACCACTTAGGAGAGGGCCGGTTGCAGTGGATTGGCAAAGCGAGGAGAGGGCGACAACTTAGACACTTGACAACAATAGATATCAACCCTCAACACAACAACCCTCAACCCAACAAAAGGTACCTGGCAGCAGTAAAGAAAACACACAACAACTCAAATGGACTTGGCAGATGGAGTTCGAACTGTACTGTCAAAGGAGGCCGCAACACATAGAGAGAAATCTCAGAGCAATCCGCCACCTAGCATAGGAGAGTGAGTGGAGTGAATAGAAAAGTGAGGGGAAGGGTTTCTATTTATAGTTTTAGGCTAGGGCTTGGAGTTTTAAAAATATAATTAATAGAATGACATATTAATTAATATAAATATTAATTTAATTTCACATTTAAATATTAATTAATATTTTTATTTTAATCTTATTAAGCCCTAAAAAGAAAAATACAAACCCCACTCAAACCCAAACTCAAAAACCAAAGGGTGAAGAACAAGAAAGGGGTTAGGAGAGGCAGAGAGGTTTTCTTAGTGGTAACACATGTCCATATGATTCTCAAGGTGACCAATTAACTTTATCATCATTGCATAAGGGGTACATCCCACAATGTGGTCATGCTTATCTTCATAGGCTCTCCTAGGTCTTGTGGACCATCCTGGGAGAGAGGAAGAGGATCACACACCAACACATCTTGGTATTACATCAAGATCTATCTGATCAAAGATCAAGTTGCCCCAGAACATATCTAGGGTCTTATCCACCAAGGTACAAGACCAATGATCAACCCATCCTTTAGGCATATGTACCCTATAACACATCTAGGGGCCCTAGACATATCTAGGGAATTATACTGCTTGGTCTCAGACCAAGAACCCTAGTCATATACTAGGGGCCCTCACAAGGGTCTTTTGCCATGGCTCTAACTGCTTGGTCCCAGACCAAGAACCCCAGGAGTGTACTGGGGGCCCTAGTCCACAACTAGGGTCTTATGCCATCCTTCAGGGAGAATGGTTCTTGCAACTGCATTAAATTCAACACCTAGGGATATACTATGGGGTACCTAGGGAGGTACCCAATGGGAATGTGGTTATGTATTATTAGTGGGAGTCATTTAATATTATGAGAATGTGGTCATTCAATGTAAGGTGGACTAGGTCCACTATATTAATAAATGTGAGAAGACTCTCTAAAAGGTTCATAGGGGATAGAGAGAGCTATATAAACAAGTGTAAGCAATGTAATGAAACATAGTGAAGAATATTGTGAATGTATCAAACATTGCTTGAGGAATCTTATCCTTCCTTAAGGATTAATATATGGTGTTACCCTACCTCAAGGGTTTTGTCTACATTCTGGTGTTCGGTATTTTGGTGAATGGTTTGGCTTATTCTTGTTGATATTGTGGGTTTATTTTGAGATTTATCTCTAGATCTATTCAGGTACTTAACAAATTGAGTGTCAACTCATGATGTATTTTCCAACAACTCTCCTTTGTGTGGCCATCAACATTACAATGCATACAATGCTTGATAGGGTGCTAGTTTTTTGTTGCAACAACAATTATCTTCTTGCCTTTACCTTTCCTCTTCTTCTTTCCACCTTTTGGGTGTTTTTGCAACAATGTTTGTTTTGGCCCACTGAACTGTTATTTCTTATTATCTCCTTCAAGGAACTATGCCTTCACAGTAGAGTGATCAATGGTCTTAGGTTTGAAAAGAAACACTTGTCTCCTAAGGTGATTGTGCAAAGCTCCCTAGTACTTGATAATGTAGAACAATTATAGCATAAATTCATAGGCAAACACTGTGAGTTTCAGATCTAATTAAATGGCTGAAAACACACATTTTATGCAATAACCATTAACAGTAAAATATTTAGAGCAACCACACAAAAGATATCAACACAAATATTTGGAAACCCCACTCCTTTGGGGAAAACCTTATTAGATTTGTCTTAGCCACAGATACATACAGAAACACCACAATGATGTTGCTTTGGGAGGCCGTACTAGCTGTACGGTTCCGTACAGTCGCTAGTCCTTTGTTGGGCGGTCGTACAGCTTTACGGTACCCTTGTTATAGCTCGGGTTCTCCTTTGTTTGCCTTGCTAGGTTGTTACAAAGCTTATCAACTAGTGTAAACACCCATACAATACCCTTTTGACCCTACTCGATCAATCCGTACCAGTCGTACGGTCTGCTTGGTACTTAGTACGATTTTTGGATAACTTGTCTTCTACCTTGCAACTTGTATCTTCTCTTTTTTGTGTTGATCTCTTGCACTGGGAGAGTCTATGGACCCTTACTCTCCCTCTTCCCTTTCCTCACACGACCTAGCTTGGTCTTCTCTTGGCCCTACTCGACCCTCCTTGACTGGTTCGACTCAACCAGATTTCAAATCTCTCCTAGAGGATCCACTCTCCATCAAATGGTTGTCTTCACTTGAGATAATAAGAAATGAGGCTCTCTTAGTCTTTTAAGAACCTTAGGCATTCTCTCATTCAATCATGGCCCTTAGATCTTCACTTCAAGATCTAGATTTGACGGTGGGGACCTAATCAAGCATTGAGACAACTTAAGTCACATCCAACAGTTGTGACTTAATCTCATGTTGACTTAAGTGATCCCCATGATCACTAAGTTGTCTAGACATCATGGGGGCCCCTTCCACACTACTAGACACCCTAGTGTAGAAGTACCTGCCCGAGCTACATACTCTAACAGATAAGCACTTAAGGACTCTTAAGAGATATCCCTAACTAGATTGCTCTCTTTTTGATTGTCTTTGTCTGAGGTAAAGCCAACTTATCTTTTATTCTTCCTCATAACCAATATGATAGAATTGTGACTTAATCGTGCCATTAAACACTTCCCAATTTGTGGCTGGTGATTTATTGCTTAGTCTTCTAGCAATGGCATGACTTTCCCACCACGTCAAAGCATGACCTTATAACTTCAAATGAGCAAAAGACATTCTTTGTGCTCCACTAACCTCATGCACACTAAATGAACTTCTAGAAGTTGCAACCATTGATTCAATTTCGAGGCATTTATCTCCCTTGCATATTGTTGATGTCAATCTTTACCACTATTTTGAATGGTGCTTGAGTCTTGTTGCATTCCCTTGTCTTCTTCTTTGGTTTCTCCATCCTAGGTACTTTGTCATCTCCATCTTCTTCTAAATTGTAGCTTGACTCTTGAAGTTTCTTTTTCTTCTTCTTCTTCTCTTGTACCAAAGTGGCAACCATACTAATTTCAGGGCTTAAAAGAATTGACTCTCCACCTTCTTGCAATTTTCCAAATCTAGTTAGTATTCATAGGTAAATTTCCCCTAAGGTTAGAAACTATGCTTTGTTACCAACATGATCCATAATCATATGGCCCATTACCAAAACAATTGACCAACACAAATCTTAAAGTGTGTGAATCACAAGCTTCTTAGGGGTGGGGTGTCCTTAGTGAAGTGAAACCCAATCCTTGGCCACACCTTCCACAATGCCCTCGACAACCTCACCTTTCATTCTGTTGAGGTCAGTGCGTGGGGCATAACCTTCAATTAAGGGATTCGTTAAAACAAGGGAGAAGTAGGAATCCAACAAATTCGTGGCTAGATTTTTCCTATGGAGTGACATTGCTTTGTACATTGCCAAGAACAACCAGTCCTACCAGTCAATGTTTGAATCCATTGCGACTGTTGTTCTAGGGTATAAGGGCCGTTCTTGTGATGAGTTGAGAGGGCCTCTCCTCTAAGGTGAAAAGACTAATTGCACTTAGAGATTGAATGAATTTAGGGAATTAGGGGAGATCATTAGATGCATTGTGATGCTAGATAGTTGGATAGATGGGAAAGGTAGGTCCATTCTCAATTTCTTGGTTAATTGTTCTAGGTGGACAATGTTTGTCAAATTTGTTGATGCATCTACATATGTTAAAGATGCACAATTATTATGTGAGCTGTTGGATGGGTTCATCCGGGAGAGAGATCCGTTTTATGTTGTCCAAGTCAATATGGATAATGTTGCTAATTATGTGGTTGCTAGTAGGTTTCTTATGGAGAGGTATTCAACCTTGTATTGGACTCCTCATGCTACATGTTGCATTGATTTCAATGTTGCCAGAGCGCGAAGCGAAGTGGGAGCGTTTTTAGGAAGCGAAGCGTTGCGAGCGTCATTTTCAAAAAATCCTCGAAAGCGAAGCGTCCCGGAAGCGTCTATTATATATATATAAATTTTTATATATATTGCGTTTATATTCAAAAAAATATGTAGAAAGACAAATTAGTTGTAGAATATATGAAAACATGCATATTTTTACATCAATATAGATAGAAATGACATCCATACTACATAGTTCATCAATGATTAATCATTCGAGCATCAACCATCTAGATTCTAGATTCTAGCAATTACTAGATTCTAGAGTCCTCCATGTCATAATCATCAAGATTGGCATCACTACCACTGCTCTCTCCTCCATCCTCCTCCTC
>JASDQU010501956.1:36687-62120 GCA_032191745.1 Picea mariana
TTAAGGTTTTCAAAACCCAAGGTTTTGACTCTGAATTCCTACAGCAAGAAACATTTCCTGCTCAAGGCATCAACCACTTTGTTAGCAGTTCCGGAAATGTGCTTGATCACAAATGTAAAATTTTGCATGTACTCTACCCACTTTGCATGCTTCTGGTTCAACTTATCCCGTTGACTCACGAACTGCAATGCATGATTGTCATTGTACAACACAAACTCCTTGGGTATCAAGAAATGCCTCCACTTCTTCAATGCCTATATGATGGCATAGAACACTTTGTCATATGTGGAGTATTTCAACTTTGCATCATCTAGCTTCTCGCTGTAATATGCAACAGGTCTGTCATATTGACTCAGGACCCCTCCAACAACATACCCACTGGCATCACATTTCACCTGAAATGTCTTCTGAAAGTCAGGAAACACCAGAATTGGTTGCTCTGTTATCTTCTTCTTCAACAGATTGAAGCTTCTTTCAGCCTTGGCTGTCCAGTGAAAAACTTTATGCTGCTTCTTCACTGTGTCCATCATTGTTGTGCTAATTCCACTGAAATTCTGAATGAATTTTCTGTAGAAACTAGCCAAACCATGAAAACTCCTTACTTCGAAAACATTCCTCGGCGATGGCTAATTCCTGATCACTTTCACCTTCTCAGGATCCATCTTCAATTCATTTGCCGAAATCACAAAACCCAAATAAATGAGTTCTGTCTGCAGATATGAGCACTTTTTCAAATTGATCAACAGCTTCTCCTGCTGTAGCCTTCTCATCACAATAGCCAAATGTTTTAAGTGTTCTGCCCTGGTCTTACTGAAAATCAGTATATCGTCCAGGTACACGACCACAAATTTGCCAATGAATTCCCTCAGGACTTCATTCATCAGCCTCATGAATGTGCTCGGCGCGTTTGTCAATCCAAACAGCATGACCAGCCATTCGTACAAACCCTCATTTGTCTTGAATGTTGTCTTCCATTCATCTCCCTCTCTCATCCGGATCTGATGATATCCTCTCTTGAGATCAATCTTCGAAAAATAATTTTGCCCAATCAGGCAATCCATCAGATCATCCATTCTCGGCAGTGGAAATCTGTACCTGATGGTGATTTTATTGAACGCTCTAGAGTCTGTACACATCCTCCAGCCTCCATCCTTCTTCGGACTAAGTACTGTCAGAACAACACACGGACTAAGACTTTCTCTGACCAATCCTTTATCCAATAAATCCTGTACCTGATTCTTGACTTCCTCATTCTCTTGAGGTGTCAACCTGTATGTAGCCTTGTTCGGAAAACTTGCTCCGGGTATGAGATCGATGTGGTGACTCACACTCCTCATCGGTGGCAATGAATGAGGTAGTTCATCCACGATGATATCAGCGAACTCTCCCAACAGTTCTTAAATATCCTTTGGTAAGTCATCCACTCTTGTGCTAGTCAGGACAATCCTCGGTTTTCCTGACCACAAAGAATTATGGATCTTCATTTTTCTCCATCTCTGTGAGAAGCTCTTTCCCACTCATGAGAAGTATCGTGCTTCTTACTTCCGGCTTCACTTCTTTGTCCTTTATCGGAAGCAATTTGTGGATTCTCCCATCCTTCTCTAAGGTGTAGGTGTTCATCCTCCCATCATGAACCACATTTCATTCATACTTCCATGGTCTACCCAGCAAGATATGACACACATCCATGGGAATGNTTCTTGACTTCCTCATTCTCTTGAGGCGTCAACCTGTATGTAGCCTTGTTCGGAAAACTTGCTCCGGGTGTGAGATCGATGTGGTGACTCACACTCCTCATTGGTGGCAATGAATGAGGTAGTTCATCCACGATGATATCAGCGAACTCTCCCAACAGTTCTTAAATCTCCTTTGGTAAGTCATCCACTCTTGTGCTAGTCAGGACAATCCTCGGTTTTCCTGACCACAAAGAATTGTGGATCTTCATTTTTCTCCATCTCTGTGAGAAGCTCTTTCCCACTCATGAGAAGTATCGTGCTTCTTACTTCCGGCTTCACTTCTTTGTCCTTTATCGGAAGCAATTTGTGGATTCTCCCATCCTTCTCTAAGGTGTAGGTGTTCATCCTCCCATCATGAACCACATTTCAGTCATACTTCCATGGTCTACCCAACAAGATATGACACACATCCATGGGAATGACATCACACAAAATTTCATCATGATAATTCCCTGTCTTGAATTTAACTAAGCACTGTTTAGTGACACTTACCCGATGTCCTTTCTGTAACCATGAGACATTATATGGACTCGGGTGCTTAGTCGTTTCCAGCTCCAGCTTTTCCACCATCTCAGTTGAAACGAGATTATCGGTGCTTCCATTGTCAACTATGACTTTGCATTTTCTGTCCTTGGTTGTGCAAGACGTTCTGAACAGTCTGCTCCTCTGTACTGAGATTTCCACCTCTTTCTCAGGTGTCAAAAGGATCTTATGCATCCCAAGTGACCTTCCGCTTTCTGCATCTTCATTCTCAGCATCACGCCTCTGCGCCTCAGTGATGTGAGTTTCTCCTCTGTCCGGCTTCCTGTCTGGATAGTCAATGGCTTTATGTCCGTCCCTTCCACATGTAAAACATGTGATGACTCCTCCTCGTCCTCTTCCTCTACCTCGGTTATGAGGAAATGTATTCGCATCAGCATATCCACCACCCTGCTCGGTATGTTGTCTCCTTGGTTCAGCATAAGGCTGTCTCTGTTGTGAGGTTCCACCTCGCTCCATTTTACCCTGAGGTCTCTTCCACTCCTCCTTGGGCTTCTGAATTCTCTCTTGGGCAACTGCCTTGTCTCGGGGCTGACTCCTGCCTCGTCCTCACTGACTCTGCTTGCGGCTCAGCTTCTCTTCAGCTTTCAAAGCCATCTGGTATGCATCCTCAATAGTTCGGATGGTAACCATGCTCAATTCATCCTGAATGTCATACCTCAGACCATTCAGGTATCTCGCCACCTTTTCTTCATCACTCTCCCGATGACCTGCTCGAATGTTGAGCCTGTAGAATTCCTCGGTGTACTCCTTCACCGTCATCAACTTCTGTCTCAGGTTCTACATTCACCTGAACAGAGTGATCTGGTAATCCCTTGGGATGAATTTCTCTTTCATCTTAGCGATCATCCTGTCCTAACTCTTAATTTTCTGTTTTCCTTTGCAGCGCCTATCAGCCTGCAACTCATCCCATCATAAGCCTGCATGTCCTCTCAACTTAGTAACAGTGTGCCTTACTTTCTTGTCCTCTTCAATATCCTCATAATCGAAGTAGGTATCGAGTGCTCGGATCCAATCCAGCAAATCCTCTGCATTTAGACTTCCCTCATAGATGGGAATGTCCATCTTGGTCTTTGAGCTCATCCTGGTGATGGCCCTAATCAACCTCTCTGTCGAGGCATCCTCTGCTGCGACCTGTTCTGCGTGTCCATCTTCTTCTTCTACTTTAGAATCACTATGATCCCTTGCATCAGCTCCACGTCTTTGAGTCGTCTCCATCTCCTCGAGTCTCGCCCTGAGATATAGATTCGAAATATGCAAATATGCAATAGCATAATATCAACAGCACACAGAGAATAATCACAACCATGGAATTGAATCAAAGTTTTCCTATTAATTCAATATCTATACATGGGGGTTCTCCACAAGTTTCTCTGCGCTGCTCTTTCTTGCTCCTGTTTTATTCTCAATGCTCTGAATGCTAATATCACAATGATACAAAGGAGGGTGCCTATATTCCGTTTTCCCTCTCGAAATCTGAAGCTATCAATTCTACAATTAGATCCTATCTAACAACATTTAAACTATTAAATGCTTTCCTATCTACAATACAATACAAGTGCGCTTTTTTAAATGTGTTTTCATTAAAGAACGACACAGCCACATCAAGGTGAAATTCAAAATTTTGTGCTGGTGCTGTCCAGCTGTCTTTCTCTGCTCCACGCGCTGGCTCACTTGATGAGTTGTGGATGCTCTTGCATCAGTAGGGAAAACAGGAATGGTGTTCATGGCATTAGGGAACTCGATTTTCAAGCAATTTTAGGAAGTCTCTTGTCTTCCATGTTTAACTTGTTCTTATACATTAGGTATGTAGTCATAGCCATGCTCTCAATGGTGGAGAGGATTTTTTCTAGAGGAGGATGGGATAGGGCTTATTTCCTTTAATTTTAAGATTATAAGTTATAAAATTCATTTGTATGGATTCACTAGAGATACTACAACTGTAGACTTCACATCCAGTATTCGTGAGAGATACTACAACCCCAATTAATCTCTTTAAGATAAACCTAACAACTATTATTTATAATATGTGAGATTAACATAAAAATAATGATGATGACATTAGCTTTTATTAAAATTCATAAACGGTTAAATACCTCGTAAATAAAGATATTAAGTTTATTTTGATTTTTAAAAGTTAATATATTATAAATATTGTAAATAAAATTATTAAGTTTATTTTGAATTTTATAAATTAATATATTATAAATATTGTAAAAAAAATTATTTATTTTATTTTATTTTATAACCATAAACATTAATAATAATAATATTGAAAATATTTTGAAAATAAAATTTAATTTTTATAATAATAAATTTAAAAAAAACTATATCTTAATTTATTATTATATTTTTTTATAAATATATTTTAACAAAACATATCAAAATTGTTTCCACATATTTTTAGGAAATATAAATAAAAGATTTACAATCATTAAGAGCAACTAGTAATAATTCATTAATACAAAGAGTTAAAAATAATGATGACCACTTTATCTTTTATTACTATGGATAAAAATAATGATAACTTATTTATTTATTAAATTGATAAAGATAGTAGTGATGATATTCTCTTTTATTAAATTTAATATTAATTTATAAAAATATTAAATAATTTATTTTTAATTTTATAAATTAAAAAATTTATAAATGTTTTGGAAACAATTAAATTTTTATAATTATATGTTTTAAAAAAAAATCTTTTACTTTACTATTATATATATATTTTTAAATATATTTAAACAAATCAAATAAAATGGTTGCATATACTTAAAACAGCTATATAATCGAATCGATTCTTTTAGTCTTGGCAACTTTATTGTGTCTGTAAAAAAAATTATTGCATTTTGTTATCATAAAATTCAAAGGAAGTAAAGTTTGTTTTATCCCATATTATCCTTTTTTTTTTTTATATATTTAAATAAAACCAATTATTGTTACAAATATTTAAACATGGAAAAAAAAAAATTATTTTATAAAAATAAAAAGATGTTATTTTATCCAATATTTTTAAGTTTTGTGTAAAATTTATAATTATATGAAAAATAGCAAAGTACATTTACAACTCAAATTCAATATCATAAACATATTGTAATATTGTAGATGAAAAAATAAATTTAAATTTAAATAAAAATTAATTATATATATATATATATATATATATATATATATATATATATATTAAATGATTAAAATAAATAAATAATTAAATAATTAAATAAAATTAATATAGATATGGTATTTAATTAAAAATATTATTATCTACATTTTCATATAATTTTATATTCATTTTAAATAATTAAAAAAATTAAATTTAAGACTATTTAATCTCTCAATATTTAATAAATTTAAATAAATTTATACTCACATACAACATATACAATAAGATTTCAACCCTAAAATAAAAATAATCCAATTTACAACAAAAATAATTTATACATGATTATATTAAAACAAATGTTCTCTCCTTTACATGCACCTTTACATGCACCATGAGCACTCCAATCCTAAGTCATAGACTATGCACCATGAGCACTCCAATCTTAAGTCATAGACTTTATCTGTACTCTTTGCATTAAAATAAAATTAATCCAATTTACAATAAAAAATAATTTACACGTGATTATATTAAAACAAATATATTAGACATGTTCTCTCCTTTACATGCACCCTGAGCACTCCAATCCTAAGTCATAGACTTTATCTATACTCTTTGCATTGCTCACGTATGGAAACGATTAGGGAGACAATGCCGTGAAAAAATCATATGAGTTTTGAGACAAATTTCATAAGAAAGGATTTGTAATATCTACCTTTCTATCCAACATTGAGTGTTAATCGAGTGGTGTATAGGACATCAAATATGAATTTGTTTCATATTACATGATTTATACATCATTTATCGCATCATAACATTCAATAATATATAGCAGGGTGAATATTGATCATTTCAATATTACTACGATAAAACAATACCAAAATTATTCTTTTATTAAATATGAAATTTTTTCCAAATTTTGTAATACTACAGAAAGGGATGTCATCTATTTTATTTCATTTCATTTCATTTTATTTGTATTATCCCATCACTTCTCATAACGTTACAAATTTATTAATGAATATGAAAACAACTGAGGTTACAGCGGAAAATGTTAATTACATATACATATGTAATCGAAATACCGCCCCAAAAGTAGACATCTATTAATTTATCTACTTGAGTATTCTAATATTCTACATATGTTTATCATGCTTTCATCTATCTTTTATTATATAATGTTTTTTTTTTAATGTAAAAAATATAATATCTTACATATCTCTGATGTTCAAGTTATGCTTGAAAAATCTAATGAGTTATCCTTTGAAAAAGTCAATGAGTTAACAATGGCACATTCGACTCAAGAGAGGTGAGGCAATTTTTTAACATATCCCCCTTGTCATATCACAATGTCACAAACATATTATGATTATCATATGGTAGTGTGACGAGCATGGTAGCATCACATGATAAAGATAGTAACGTTGCAATGTGATGATCATTTCCCTAG
Organism: Picea mariana; assembly: GCA_032191745.1. Classification (NCBI taxonomy): domain Eukaryota; kingdom Viridiplantae; phylum Streptophyta; class Pinopsida; order Pinales; family Pinaceae; genus Picea; species Picea mariana. Next base: position 43,511 of record JASDQU010501956.1, read on the forward strand.
GATCGCAATGTCATGAACATATCCCCATTGTCACATTGTGATGAAAATATCCATATGTTCACAAGGTAACAAACATAGCCTCACTGTCGCAATGTAATGAACATAGCCTCATCATCCCAATGTGATGAACGTAGACATAATGTTGCATTCTAAGAAAAATGGTATCATCATATTCTAACAAGAATACCGGCATCATAATTTGATGAACATAAATTGTCGATGTAATGTTATGAGCATTATCCTATGCTCACAATGTGATGAACATAGGCATATTGTCGCAAAGTCACAAATTTACCTTCATCGTCACAATGTGATAAACAATGTATCATCATCGCAATGTGATGCAAATATCTTTATGTCATAATGTGAGAAACATTTTGAAATGTTGCAATGTATCAATCATAACCCATTGTTGTAATGTGATGTATGCAACCCAATGTCACATTGTGACAAACATAACCCAATATTGCAAAGAGATGACCTATTCCAATGMAAAACTTCATTTGTAATGTGTTTAATTCATTTTTTTATACATTACACTAAATTCATTATATATATGATGCATGTGTATTTATGTTGATCTTTTAATTACCTCTCATCAAAGATATATATATATATATATATATATATATATATATATATGATGTTCTTAATTCAATATATATGGTAGTGTCACATGAAAAACATATTAATGTCGCAATGTGATGAGCATTTCCCTATCATAGCAATGTCATGAACATATCCCCATTGTCACATTGTGATTAAAATAGCCATATTTTCGGAATCTGACGAACATAGTCTCATTGTTGCAATGTGATGAATATAGCATCGTCATCATAATGTGACAATAATATCCCTGTCGCCCTAATGTGTTGAATATATTCATGATGTTTCATTCTGAAAAACATGGTATTGTCACATTCTGACAAGCATAGCAACATTGCAATGTGATGAACATACCCTTCCATTAAATATGATGATAATTTCCTCGTAATCACAATGTTATAGGCATAACCATATTCTTGCAATGTGACGAGATTAGCCTCATCATCACAATGTGATGAACAATGCATCGTCATCACAATGTGATGCAAATATCCTTATGTCATAATGTGAGAAACATTTCTAAATTTCCCAATGTGTCAAACATAACCAATTGTCGTAATGTGATGTACGCAACCCAATATCACATTGTGACAAACATAGCCCAATATTGCAAAGAGATTACCATTTCCCAATGTTTCAATGTAACGAGCATAACCCAATTCCAAAATGTGACAAAACTATTCCAATGTAATAATGTGTTAGTAATTACTACATTAATTTCCTTCATAGTCATGACCAYAAGAAACCTTGATTTATTGATCAACCATARTTAACCATGGTCATTTTCAATAAATGTATTCATGTATTAATGCTTTTATAATGCATTACTACTTTAATAATGTATCATTAATGTATTACTTTATTTGTGTATTAATACTTTAGCATTGTATTAATTTATAATTTATTCATGCATTTATTAATTACTACATTTTGTTATTATTGTATTAATACTTTAATTTATACAACTTGAGTGAGCTTAAAGGTTGAGAACATGTGTTTCATCCTTGGAGGTCATATGTTCAAATCCAAAGGAGGATAGGGTGCATGTATATATTTTTAATATTTAGTAGTCAAATCCCTACATGGAGTGGTCCCTTGTCCAAGGGGGTCTTGGTTGGATGTGACCTTAAAAATATATTATTATTATTATAATGTTTACTTTAATAATGTTTTACTAAATACATTAAGGTCAATGTGTTGTTACCTTATTTATTTGTTATTAATGTATTACTTTATTACCCTATTAATACTTCAATAATGTATTTACTAATGCATTTAATGTATTTATTGATAAATTTAATATATTATTAATGTATTATTTTATTAGTGTATTAATTAATAATATATTAATGCATAAATTGATTAACACATTATATTACATTATTAAATGCATTTATTGATAAATTTAATATATTATTAATGTATTATTTTATTAGTGTATTAATTAATAATATATTAATGCATAAATTGATTAACACATTATATTACATTATTCATGTATCAATTAATTTATATGTTACTTTATACACTAATGTAAATTAATACTTCAATCTATATATTACATCACTACATTAATATTAGATTATTAATGTATTAATACTTTAACTTTTATAATATAGTAATCTGAATATATAAATATTTTATGAATGTATTAATACTATAACTTATACATGATATTATTCATGTATCAATTAATGTATATGTTACTTTATACACTAGTGTAAATTAATACTTCAATTTATATATTACATCAATCTCTTAATGTATCATTACATTATTAATGTATTAATACTTTAATTTGTACATTGCAGTAATGTTAATATATTACTACTTTATTAATGTATTAATAATTTATTAGTGTATTAATAATTTATTAATGTATTAAAATGTTTTAGTATTTTTTTATTAATACCTTTAATGTATTTATTGAATTATTTAATATATTATTAATGTATCAATCAATTGATATGTTACATTATATATGAACGTAAATTATTATTTTAATTTATATATTTTATTTATACATTATTATTTTTATTATATATTAAATTAAGGTGTGTTGGCCATCAACTAACAACAATCACTTTATAAAAGTGGTTGATATACGTGGATCGAAGCCATTTTTAACATTTCCAAACTAATGACGTTGATCGACATATATTAGCCACTTTTATAAAGTGGTTGTTGCTAATTACATATACACGTGTAATCACACTACCACCCCAAAAATAAACTTTCTAATAATTTATCTACTTAAATATTCACATATTCAAATATGTTTATCATACTTTCATCTATCTTTTATTATATAATGTTTTTCTACCAATGCAAAAAAAAATATAATATCTTACATATCTGTGATGTTCAAGTTATACTTGGAAAAATCCAAGGGGGACATTAATAGAAAAAGTCAATGAGTTCACAATGGCACATTCGACTAAGAGAACTGAGACGATTTGTTTTTAATAGACTTGGTCTGAGACATGGATGATAATTCTTTCAAACCTAACAAAGGTTTGAGGATATATGGAAATTTTAACTAAAATACATTATTATATTTTAATTTAATTTTTAAAGAGTATATACACACATCATTATCATACAACAAAGAACATCTTTATCTTTTACAATCATTAAAGATGAATGGATTTTATATGGAAAAAAATATTAATAATATATGACGAAATCTCTTCTACACCATGTTCCTTTTAATAACCATGTTCCTTTTAATGCTTTGAACTTCATTGTGTCTAAAAAGTGCTTTACTATCTCTTGTGTCCTATGAGTACTTAACGTTTGGTCTATCAAGTGCATCCATTGTGGGAAGACCTTAATATATGATGACCTAACAAACTGGAATGAAGCTTCTAGGATCTTGAAATATAACTAAATAGTGATTAATCACAAAGAAAACATTATCTAATAGTCAAAATGATTTACACAAACATTCATCTTATGTTTATATAAAAAAAATATTATCGTTTAATATTTTATTAAGAAAGGTTAACTAAAATAAAATGTTTAGATTAATTAATATCATTAGTATTGATTGCTACTACCAACAGGATCTCTAAAACATGTTATCAGAAGGGAAAATAGGTTGATCTACCACCTCCTTGTAGGATTTACCTATATGATTTACCATGTGTTGCATTGGTCTCCTCCTTGCTAACCTTTTTTTTTTTTTTCGACACACAATTAGTATATTGTAATCCGATCTAATTCTTTTATTTCTAGTACTTCACTTGCCACTCTAAATCAAGAAAATGATATAGTGAGTAATTTATGAATCATGTTACCTATTAAATATGGATTGTGTTCAACGAATTTAACCAAAGAGTGATCATCCGTAATACATGACTTTTTAGGTTGATTATCTCTTCTTTCCTACATGTTATATCCATCTTTTTCTCTTAACTAGCTTCTAAGATTATGAATCGTTATTCTTATCCTAGTTATTTATCCCATTAGTCCCTTTATTTCTTAAGAGAACAATCTCTAATATGATGTTCACATAGACAAATACAATGAACATTTAAATAGTTCATATATCAAAACGTTTGGGGAATGCTTGCCTGATACATGACTAGCTTGACATGCTTAGGGATTAATGAGCAAGATCCATTTAAATGCACACCTAATATATGACTTTAAAAATAATATTGTTTTTCGAATCCCTATTTATAACCTTATCAAATATGTCGATAATATTGTTTATACTATGAGATATTCCAGGTTTTAGTATGGAAAACATTTTATGTATCTTGCATAAATTAGAAAATCATTGACACACGTGGATAACCCAAACCCCAGTACATCGCATAGAGATATCCTTGTTATTTCAATTCAAGGTAAACCTTTATTAGAATTTAGATTCAAAAGGTCTTTTTTAGATATCAATGGAGTACCATTTCTATATGGGAGAGTCAAAATTAAGGGGTGTCAATCAAACTTCCTTAGTTCCTTGAATTTTAAATAAAGAGTTATTGTATAACATACCTSCCATTCGTCACGACATCAACCCCTCATAACAAGTGCAAAAAAAAATATTTTTTTTGTGTGTGCGTGTGTACAAGGGTAATAAGGGCATTTATTCTYTGTGTCGCAACACGACAATGAACATGACGCATGCTACTGCGAAAACAACATAACGATCTAAGATGCACATCAATCATCTGCAAGCAATGAATGACAATCAACCAACAATAAATAAGACTGACTACCCGCACGTCCTACCCTACAATGGTTAGGACCTCCAAGACACATAAGAAATSCTCAAGCCTAGGTTTCCATCGATTTTAACCAATTAAGGTCTCAGGGTTGGTGACTGTTCTAAGGAACATGGAGGTGTCTACATCCCGCCTGACTCAATCAAGACCAAAAATAAAAATGATAAGACAATAGCATCAACAATKAACAATGTGTGATAGTGTTCTATGAATCAGTTGTGCATCACACCATTCCCAGAGTKAAAAAGAATTCAATTACTAAATCCATCATTAAATTCAACAATAAATACTCTTTTAGTGGTGGATGAAGTAACTACCCCAAGGCCGTCCATACATATCAGGGTGMAACCGATATCAATTGAGTCATGGAGCAAGAAATCAGTCTACAAAATGAGTCTCACATACTAAAATTTCATGGTGCACAATTTCTATGATAAACTTGCAATTCAGTCATACGTCGACATCTCCTAAAGGCGTAAGAGTAACCTACTTGAATTAAAAGTTCTAAGAGAACAAATACATAATCAACCATGCTTCTTCCTTATTCATGACCTGTTACAACTTTCAAAATTAATTCGAGGCGCGAGTGATATAAAAGCTACATAACGAAGACTCCAACAATTCCACACTCCAACTTCAATCATTATACATCTGAGTTGGGCAGTTCAATTTTAACCACATCTCAATCTACTAACCTTTTACTTTAATTGAAACATTACTAAACTAAAGTAACTTGTTGTTATCAAACACTAACTAAATAAGTAAATTTCTAATACGAGACCTTAACTAAAATAAAGGAGAAGGCTCTTATGAACAAGGATAATGCCTAAGCTTTTATTTCTATTGTTGAATACATCCAATTCTAAATTCACCCAACTAGCCATTGTTCTTGGTACAATAGTAAAATTCTTAAAGTGGAAAACTACTATTAAATAACAAATAAGGCAATAACAAGACTTTTAAAGTAAAGACAAGATAGTGACAGTTGGTGTCCAGTAAAATTGAAAAGAGCGTGGGTTGAATAAGGCCGTTCGTTTAAGCAAGAGGTGGCTATCAGAAAGGTAAGGAGTGGCTGAGTAAAAAGGTAAAATCTTAAGGTAAAAGTAACAGTTCAATGCAAGGTAAAATTCTAAGTAAAAGTAAAACCACTGGAGTTGTTTTTTTTGTTTTTTTTTGTTTTTTTTTATTATTCTTTTGACAAAAATCTTCGGGAAAAGTCCATGCCATTAATATTTATAATATTAATAAAATAAAACATCCATTACTAATGACAATCAAAAGAAATTGTAGAGCCATGTCAATGATAATAATAAATGTGATTATAAGCTCGCTTTGAAATGGGGTGTAACGACCCTTCGATCAAACTGCTAACAAATGGAATCTGCGATTTATCAACTGAGATGCCAAACTGATTTAGGTTTTCTTTTCCAATGGAAAATCACCCCCTGTTTCCAAATAGCTGCAAAGGGAAAGTGTACTATCTCAACCGAAATTTTAACCTGAGCCTAATTAGGAACCTGTGTTTTATTGAAAAAAAATGGTAAGAAATCGGACATAGGTTTTATTGTTTAAACAGGAAAGTTTTTCCTAGGAAAAAATGTTGTAAAGGAAAGGAAACGTAGACATCAAGGGAAACTTGTAGTGCCACGCGTCCGCAAACTCAGGCTACCCTAAGGGCCCAATGGGGATCCTTTAGCAGCACACCGGCTATGTTCTGAAAGCACAAGGTTGGTCATTCGCCCAGAAAAGGAAACACAATGATAACTAAAGGGAAGGCATGTCGCTGGTTAACACACAGGCATGGAGGCACAATCAAAACATAGTCCAATAAACCCTTACCTTTAATTAACTGGGAACCAATACACCGACCTACGCATCAACCATTCATATTCCCCCACGGGCATCTCACTGTAATAAGAAACGTTTTCACCGAATTTAAAAGCAAAAAGATCGCAGAGGAAAAAAATTGATAGCACCGTCCTTACCCAATACTTAGCACAGAGGCAACTGAGAGGAGGATTAATCTTCTTGAGTTTTAGGCATGAGAGAAAAATCCTAGCCTATAAATGACACAAAGATCGTTAAATTGTTATTTTTTAAAAACTTTACACATAGAAAACACAGGCCAAGGAGGATTAACTCACTGACAGGGTAACTGAACGTGCTTTTCATTTTTCATATCCAGAATACAAACATAAGGACACAGACAGATATAGTTAGAGCGTTTTTTTTCATTTTTTTTTTTTTTTTTTTTTTTTTTGTTTTTTTTCTTGAAGGGATGTGGAACTTAAAGAGCACCGGCGCAACCTATCCTTAAAAGTAAAAGATGATCTCGCTATCTCCATAGTAGTTGCTTGCTTTGAAATAAAACAATCAAGGACCATAAATTAGCATATGTGAGATCATTGGTAAGGTAGGAGTAAAAGATTAACTCAACCTTTGATAACTGTGAGCCTTAAATCTATCCAAGCAACAACAAAGATTGTCGAAGTCACAAGGGTAAATGTTATCTAGGTATGAAATATTGTAGAGGTAAAAATTTTAGAAGACGCAGAGATAACAAACGCATGTTCTCTCAACACCAGAGGGCACAATCACAACAATCAGTTTACCTACTTAAAACACATGCAGATCTAAATCACACATCCTACAACATGCTATCATTCAAACAAGGAAGCATACCATTGCCCTTTTTCCTGCTCTGAGTCTCATCTGCATGCTCCATGTCACTCCTGCTCGACGACCATCGAGACCTCACAGGTACCTTCCAGCCAATGCTACGGGTACTCTTCTTCCCCCTTAGCCCCCCAAGCTGCAAAGGGGCCACACACTATCCAGAGGGTACATCTAGCACCCAGCTCACCTTGCAAGGCTGAGCTACCACTCCTCTCGGAGCTGGGTTTCCCAACTCCCACAAGTAAATCATTCAAGTCACTATTCATACAGCGTAACATTACGCTAATAGAAGATCCCCTTCTTCCTTCTCCTCCCTCTCTTTTATAGAGTTTTTGAACTTCCTTTCTTTCATTAAATCTAATTTAATTAAAGTTTTGATAAAAATACCTAAAAATTATCCTTCATACAAGTGTCACCCATCCCCCACATTCCTCCAATAATTATTTTCTTTAATTTATTAATTGTCTTATTTCCCTCACCCACCTAGAGTTACTCCTAAAATTAATCCTATGTGTCCGTAGATTCCCTTACAGGTTTAAAAGGATTTCCCTATTAAGAAGTTGCTAATTTAGTTCAATTTAGAAGGTTCTTAAATGTAGATTCTTTACTAAGTTGACCTCCCGCTTTTTACCTTAAGTTCCCCATGTTTCCCTTTTTATGTTACCTCCTTTCTCTAGTTTCCTAAATTTTATAATTTCCCTCTTTCTCCTTTTTATTAGAGCTAAAAACAACAGTTGTGCAATTTAACCTCTTTTTCCTTTTATTATTAATTTAATAGCTTTTTAAACTATCAAAAGTTAAAATAATTAATTTCTTCTTTACATTTTACATCCACAGGTTTTAATTAATTTCTTACTCCATTTTACCCCAAAAATTTATGAAGACCAAAATTATTACTTAAGTGGTTTTTATTTTAAATTTTATTATTTTATTTTTATATAGATATTTTCTCAAGGGTAGATAAAATTTCACCCCCAGTGAAGATTTAGACTTAGGACTTAGATTCTGAACTGGGTGACATTTAATTAGGGAAGTTGTTTTAAAAATCCTCAATGTGTTATTTGTCTTAGGGCCATCTAGGTTCATCCCTCTATCATCATCAATGTGGCGTGCCCTTAAGGATGCACTAGGTGCTCCAAGCATGCCACTCACCTCATCTGTTCCTTTGCATAACGTGCCCTTCAGGACACACTACGTGCTCCAAGGGTGCCACTCTCCTCTTGACTGATTGGTAGACATCAATAACCCCTGGAGTCAACACTCCGCCAGGTGAACTTGTGGGAGACTAAGGGATTCTAAGGAATAAGGCCCCCACCTTATTGCATGCCCCTTAGAATCATCATGAGCAACTGTTGCAGTCTACCCTCATGACATCGTGGGTCCTCTCGAACTAAGTAATCGTTAACCTATAGTTCGAGCCACGGCGAGAGTGCTAGTAGGTTGTGGCAGGGCTGCTATCCACACCTCTCCCTCAACCTCTCTGGTAGTCGTGTGTGACCCCCTTTACTCCATATGTGAGTCTGGTCGGCAAGCTATCGTCAACCTGCATCATCAACAAATCATGTCAGAACATATCCACATCATATCATCTAATCATATGTACTAATATCATAGTAAAACAATCAAACCCTAATAGAACACTCCCTGACTCGATCCAAAGTGCAAGGGGTTTCATGGGTGTCTCTGCATCCTCAAGGTCCAAAAACTTGCACACTCAGTAAAATCAAGTCAATAGCACATGTCTATGTCAATGTAGTAAAAAAACATGTCATCTACCCATGACGCATCATAATCAAAGACACATGTTTTAATATCATAATAATCTGGATCACTTGCGAGCAAGTGTCCTCAAAGAATAAGTTCGCTCAATACGCTAGAGCGGGATGTTACATACACCCCCTCTTGGTCTAAACTTCATCCCGAAGTTTCACAGTATATATGCCGAAATAAGTGTATCACAGTATCATATGTCTATCTATCAAACAAAAATGAAAAATGATGGTGCATATCATATGCTTCCTCCTAGGTCATCGAGTGCAGACTATAATTGTCCCACTGGACCTTGGCTTAATCTACCATTCGATGTCGTAACTGTCGAACCCGATGATGTAAGATGTGGACCAGCTCAGCTGTGATCACTCCCTCATCCGATACCTACAAGGAACTCATGTCAATAACATGTGTAGGATCACTAATATAATGTCTCAAAACAGATACATGAAAAACATCGTGCAAACGCCTCAAGGAGTTAGGCAAGGCTAGTCAATAGGCCACGGGCCCCTTTCTCTCCACAATATTGAAATGTCCCATGAACCTAGGAGAGATTTTATCTCCCTTACCAAAATTTATCGAACTCTTATGCGGTTTAACCCTCAAGAAGATTCGATTGCCGACCTCATAACTATGGTCGACTCGGTGTACATCGGCATAACTCTTCTGTTGATCCTGCGCTTCTTTATCCTTTGTATTATGGTTTTCATTTGCTCTTCCATTTCTTGGATCATTTCTGGTCCCACCAGGACCCTATCCTCATGCCTATCCCAACTCAAGGGCRTTCGACATGATCGCCCATAAAGAGACTCGAAAGGCGCCATTTTAATGGTTCTCTGGTAACTGTTGTTGTAAGCGAATTCCACTAGTGGCAAGAATTCTTCCCAACGCTTGTTTTGGTCCATTACGTACATGTGCAACATGTCCTCCAAGGTTTGGTTCATTTGTTCTGTTTGCCCGTCAGTCTCCGGGTGATATGCAGTACTAAAGTTAAGTTGGGTTCCCAAGGCCTCTTGGAAACTCGTGCAAAATTGTCCAGTAAACATCGACCCTCGATCGGATATAATCCTCTTAGCCATGCCATTCAGCCTCACAATCTCACTGATGAAAACTCTAGCTATGTCAGGTGCTTGATACATCGTACGCACATGAATAAAGTGAGCACTCTTGGTCAGGGTGTCTACCACTACGAAAATCGAGTCATGTCTCCTTGCCATCAGTGGAAATCCAACAATAAAATTCATCGAAATAACCTCCCATTTCGATTTTGGAATGGCATGTGGTTGTAGTAATCCCGCTAGGTGTCTATGTTCAGCCTTTACTTGCTGACATTCTAGACGTCTTGCCACATAGTTGACTATGTCTGCCTTCATAACCTTTCAAAAGAATAAGGGTTTAAGGTCTTCCCTCATCTTCGTGACTCCCGAGTGAGCCATGTAAACTGCTCCATGAGCCTCGCTCAGGATCGACATCCTCAACTCGTCATTCGGTGGTACGTAGATCCAATTTTTAAACCTCAATAATTCATCGCTATAGAATGAAAATCCCTCAAATCGGGGTGCCATCATTGTGTTTTGTCTAATAAAACCCTTGACCTCTTTGTACCAGTCATCGTCATGCTGTAAAGTTACAATATTTTCACGTAGATTCATTTGAAGAGGCAACACTGAAAAGATGCATGGTCTCTGACTCAATGCATCTGCCACTCTGTTCACTGTTCCTTTTATGTAAGTAATCTCAAAGTCATACTCGCTAAGCAATTCCGACCAATGTCGTTGTCGTGCGTTCAGGTCACTTTGTGTAAATATGTGTTGTAGTCCACAATGGTCAGTCTTTAGTTAAAATTTTCGTCCAACAAGGTAGTGTCTCCATACCTTCAAGGCATATACGATGGCTAACAACTCCAAATTGTGCGTCGCGTAGTTCTCCTCATGCCTTCTTAGTTTCCTTGAAATTTAAGCGATCACTCATCTATCTTGCATCAATACTGAGCCTAAGCCTTCCTTGGATGCGTCTGTGCATACCAGGAAGTCTGCGTCCATGTCAGGGACCTTTAGTATCGGTGCGGTTGCAACAATTCCTTGAGCCTTTGAAACTCTTTTGCGCCTTTCTCGGTCCAAACAAACTTCTTGTTCTTCTTCTACAATTTCGTGATTGGATTTGCTATCTTCGAAAATCCATCGACGAACCATTGATAGTATCTTGCTAAACCCATGAAGTTGCACACTTCCAGGACATTCGTCGACGCAGGCCATTCCATAATAGCCTCAACCTTGGCTGGATCCATGGTGATGCCTTCGCTGGAGATGACATGCCCTAAGTAGTGAATCTTTGATTGATAAAAAGAGCATTTGGACTATTTCCCATACAATTTGTGCTCTCATAGACACTGTAGTACCAAGAGCAAGTGCTCATCATGCTCCTCCTTCGTACGAGAGTAAATCAAAATATCGTCAATGAACACTTGGACGAACTTGTCCAAGCACTCGTGGAACACCCCATTCATCAAACTCATAAATACCCTGGGGCGTTTGTCAGTCCAAACGGTAAAATAGTAAACTCGTAATGTCCAAACCTCGTCTTAAAGGTGGTCTTAGGGACGTCATCCCCCTTGATCTGTAGCTGGTGATACCCTGATCGCAAATCGATCTTGGAGAACACCGTCGCACCCTTCATTTGATCGAACAGATCATCAATTCTCGGCAAGGGATACTGATTCTTGATCATGGACTTGTTCAGTTGACAGTAGTCAATGCAAAGCCTCTACAATTTGTCCTTCTTTTGTATGAAAATAACAGATTCACCCCACGGTGACACGCTAGGAGGTATCAGTCCCAGGTCCAACAACTCCTTCAGTTGCATTTTTAACTCTTGTAACTCTGGGGTCAACATCCGATAAGGCGTTCTTGCTATCGATTCAATCCTCGGTTTTATGTATATGGTAAACTCCAATTCTCTCTCCTTAAGCATCTCAGGTAACTCCTTCGAAAACATGTACGCAAACTCTCTCACCACCGGAAGGTGTTCCAGACCTTCCACTACTCCCTTCTTGTTTAACGCAAGGATCACATAAATCTTGCACCCCTTGCGCATACTCTTCCGTAGTTGTAAGGAAGAGATGAACCTCAGGGAAACTCCCTGGTTCTGCCCTACAATTACATGTCTCTGTCCCTCGTCATCGACCAAGCTCAGTCRTTTCGTCTTACAGTTGAGTATCGCCTCATGTGATTCCAACCAATCCATACCAATCACGACATCATAAGATCCTAAGATCGTGACATACAGGTTGGCCCTCGTGASAAACTCTCCCAGGTTAAGGACACAGCCCGTAAGATTTCCTCTGACCTTTTGTTTGGATCTCRAAGCCATATTTATGAAGCTAAGCTCGTCATGTTCGACTGCCTTTACATTAATCCGTTTTAGCACTGTACCAGAAATGAAACTCTYTGTAGCACCGAGATCTATCAAAATACTAAGGGATTGGTCAGCAATAGTACCTGTCATCTCGAGCACGGTCGACTGATGCTCTACCTCGAGGTTATTCATTGTAGCATGAATCTAATGGGCCTTGCCCATATCTCCCACGGTAGTGGGTCCGGCTGATCCGAATGCTCTGGTCCTCTCCACCGGGCAGTCGCGTTGGTAGTGTGSCTCCCCACATGTCCAACACCCCTTSTTCGGCCCAGTAGTCCYGGTACCCGAAGTAGAAGATGATGGCCCAACGGCCTAGAACCCTGGTTTGTTTTGCTGAATAGGCCTAAATTACTGCTGCTGTAAGCGACGCTGCTGCTGATGCTGTGGTCCCCGATAAGGTGTCCGTTGTTGAGGTGTCGGTCGCCTGGGTGTAGTGAAAGTGGATCCCCTCTAGAATCCACGATATCCCAGCGTATGTCTGGCTGGTGTCTGATGGTCTTGTGCTCCAGATGACACCTGCCCTGCTGGTCTCGCTGGAGTCCTAGTCTGAATCCCGTTGATAAGCTCCTCCTCTGCTATGAGAGATTTCTGGATGACATCATGCAAGGTCTGAGGCATCAAAATCCTAACCTTTACGCCCAGGTTGTCGTTAATGCTGAACATGAACCTGTTGACCTTAAGTTCCTCAGTGTTAAGGTGTGGATCATACCGGAGCAGCTCCATAAAAAGGGCCTCGTACTCGGGCATCGTACGACCTCCCTGTCGTAAGGCGTTGAACTCATTGAGATGACGCTCAATGAATTCCTCATAAAGGTACGTCTCTCGGAACCATTCCCATGACACGTCTTCGATGGCCATGTTCAGCTGCGGTAGGAGCGTCTTCCACCATAGAAGAGCGCTCCCCTTCAATTGAAAGGCCGCCATGCGGACCTTCATGTTGAATGTATAATCGCGAAGTGCAAAGCACATCGCCATGTTTTCCAACCATGCCTCAGCGGCTACGCCGTCTTGGGCACCAAATAACTCGGGAAACTTGACCTTCTCAAGTTCGCAGTGAATGCTACCAGTACCGACTGGAGCGCGTGGTGGAACCTCAGCGGGTGGCGACACCCTGGCCTCATCTTTGTCCAAACGGTTGATCAGTGCCTTGGACATGCGCTAAAAAGACCTCATCATTCTGACTACATCACCAACTGTTATCTGCTCCTTTCCCAGAACCTGCTCATCTCCTTGGGGGTTAGACCCCTCAGGTGTGGATGCTACTAGAGGTGTCACGGCTCCTCCCCTAGCACCCCGTCGCCTTCCTCTGCGGTGTCCTCTAACCCTGATTACCTGCACGCACATAAGTTAAATCGATCAGCAATGGTATAATCAATCATTCACATCAACAAAAACCGTAGCGATCCCAAGTCACGGGTTGAACCATGCTCTAATACCAGATATAGCATACCTCCCGTTCGTCACGACATCAACCCCTCATAAGAAGTGCAATTTTTTTTTTTTTTTTTGTGTTTTCATGTGTACCAGAGTAATAAGGACATTTATACTCTACGTCGCAACATGACGACGAACATGATGCATGCCACTATGACAAAAACATAACGATCTAATATGCACATCAATTATCTGCAAGCAATGAACGACAATCAACCAACAATAAATAAGACTGACAACCTGCCCATCCTACCCTGCAATGGTTAGGACCTCCAAGACACATAAGTAATGCTCAATCCCATGTTCCCATCGATTTTAACCATTTAAGATCTCAGGACTGGCGACTGTTCTAAGGAACATGGAGGTGTCTACATCCCGCCTGACTCAATCAAGACCAAAACTAAAAATGCTAAGAAAATAAAATCAACAATGAACAGTGCGCGATAGTGTTCTATGAATTAGTTGCACATACACCCTTCCTAGGGTGCAAAAGAATTTGATTACTAAATCCATCATTAAATTCAACAATAAATACCCTTTTAGTGGCAGATGAAGTAACTACCCCCAAGGCTGTCCATACATATCAGGGTACAACCGATATCAATTGATTCATGGAGCAAGAAATCAGTCTACAAAATGAGTCTCACATACTAAAATTTCATGGTGCACAATTTCTATGATAAAATTACAATTCGGTCATACGTCAGCATCTCCTAAAGGCGTAATATTAACCTACTTGAATTAAAAGTTCTAAGAAAACAAATACATAATCAACCATGCTTCTTCTTTATTCATGAGGCATTACAACTTTCAAAATTAATTTGAGGCACGAGTGAAATAAAAGCTACATAACGAAGACTCCAAAAATTCCACACTCCAACTTTAATCATTATACATCCCAGTTGGGAAGTTCAGTTTTAACCACATCTCAATCTACTAGCTGTTTACTTTAATTGAAATATTACTAAACTAAAGTAACTTGTTGTTATCAAACACTAACTAAATAAGTAAATTTTTGATATGAGACCTTAACTAAAATAAAGGAGAAGGCTCTTATGAACAAGAAGAATGCCTAAGATTTTATTGTTATTGTTGAATAATATTAATCCGCCATCCAATTATAAATTCACCCAACTAGCCATTGTTCTTGGTACAATAGTAAAATTCTTAAAGTGGAAAACTATTATTAAATAACAAATAAGGAAATAACAAGACTTTTAAAGTAAAGACAAGATAGTGACAGATGGTGCCCAGTAAAATTGAAAAGAGTGTGGGTTAAATAAGGCCATTCGTTTAAGCAAGAGGTGGCTGTCAGAAAGGTAAGGAGTGGCTGACTAAAAAGGTAAAATCTTAAGGTAAAAGTAACAGTTCAATGCAAGGTCAAATTCTAAGTAAAAGTAAAACCACTGGAGTTGTTTATTTTTTTTTATAATTCTTTTGACAGAAATCTTCGGGAAAAGTACATGCCATTAATATCTATAATATTAACAAAAGAAAACATCCATTACTATTGACAATGAAAAGAAATTGTAGATCCATGTCAATGATAATAATAAATGTGATTAGAAGCTCGCTTTGAAATGGGGTGTAACAACCCTTCGATCCAACTGCTAACAAATGGAATCTGTGAATTATCAACTGAGCCGCCAAACTTATTTAGGTTTTGTTTTCCAATGGAAAATCACCCTCTTTTTCCAAATAGTTGCAAAGGGAAAGTGTACTATCTCAACCGAAATTTTAACCTGAGCTTAATTAGGAACCTGTGTTTTATTGAAAAAAAATGGTAAGAAATCGGGCGTAGGTTTTATTGTTTAAACGGTAATGTTTTTCCTAGGGAAAAATGTTGTAAAGGAAAGGAAATGCGGACATCAAGGGAAACTTGTAGTGCCACGCGTCTGCAAACTCAAGCTACCATAAGGGCTCAATGGGGATCCTTTAGAAGCACACCGACTATGTTTTGAAAGCACAAGGGTGTTCATTCAGCCAGAAAAGGAAACAAAATGCTAATTGAAGGGAAGGCACGTCGCCGGTTAACACACAAGCATGGAGGCGAAATCGAAACAAAGTCCAAGAAACCCTTACCTTTCATTAACTGGGAACCAATACACCCACCTACGTGTTAGACATTCCTATTCCCCCATAGGCATCTCACTGTAATAAAAAACGTTTTCACTGAATTTAAAAGAAAAAAGATCGTAGAGGGAAAAAATCGATAGCACCATCCTTACCCAATGCTTAGCATAGAGGCAACTGAGAGGAGGATTAATCTTCTTGAGTTTTAGGAATGAGAGAAAAATCATAGCCCAGAAATGATGCAGAGATCATAAAATTGTTATTTTTTAAAAACTTTACACATAGCAAACACAGGCCAAGGAGGATTAACTCACTGACAGGGTAACCGAACATTCTTTTTGTTTTTCATAACCAACATACAATCATAAGGACACAGATAGGTATAGTCAGAGCATTTTTTTTTGTTCATTCGACAGGGATGTGGAACTTAAGGAGCACTGGCGCAACCTATCCTTAATAGCAAAAGATGATCTCGCTGTCTCCACAGGAGTTGTTGGCTTTAAAGTAAAACATTCAAGGACCATAAATTATCATAAGTGAGATCGCTGGTAAGGTAGGAGTAAAATATTAACTCAACCTTTGATAACTGTCAGCCTTAAATCTATCCAATCAGCAACAAAAATCATGAAAGTCACAAGGGTAAAATGCTATCCAGGTATAAAATATTGTAGAGGTAAAATTTTTAGAAGACGCAGGGATAACAAACACATGTTCTCTCAACACCAGAGGGAGCAATCAAAAAAATCAGTTTACCTACTTAAAACACATGTATATCTAAATCACACATCCTACAACATGCTATCATTCAAACAAGGAAGCATACCATTGCCCTTTTGCCTGCTTCGAGTCTTGTCCGCGTGCTCCGTGCCACTCCCGCTTGGCGACCATTGAGACCTCACCGATACCTCCCAGCCAATGTTAGGGCTACTCTTCTCCCCCCTTAGCCCCCCGAGCCACAAAGGGGCCACACACTATCTAGAGGGTACGTTTGGATCCTATCTCACCTTGCGAGGCTGAGCTACCACTCTTCTCCAAGCTGTGTTTCCCAGCTCCCACAAGTAAATCAGTCAAGTCACTATTCCTGCAGCGTAACATTACGCTAACAGAAGATCCCCTTCTTCCTTCTCCTCCCTCTCTTTTATAGAGTTTTCGAGCTTCCTTTCTTTCCTTAAATCTCATTTAATTAAAGTTTTAATAAAAACTCCTAAAAATTCTCCTTCGTACAAGTGTCACCCATCCCCCACATTCCTCCAATAATTATTTTCTTTAATTTATTAATTGTCTTATTTCCCCAATAGCACACTCCCTGACTCGATCCGGAGTCTAAGGCGTTCCATCGATGCCTCTGGATCCTCAAGGTCCAAAACCCTGCACACTCAGTAAAACTGAGTCAATAGCACCTGTCTACGTCAATGTAGTAAAACAACATGTCATCTATCCATGACGCATCATAATCAAAGACACATGTTTTAATATCATAATAATCTAGATCACTTGTGAGCAAGTGTCCTCAAAGAATAAGTTCGCTCAGTGCACGAGAGTGGGATGTTACATATTGGAAGCAAGGAAACATTGAACATATAGAAAAAATGATTACATAAACATTTGAATTATATAAAAAAATCCAAACCATCAAGTTTACATAAATAATGGTTAAGCCCCTGACATTCCATCCTAAAAAGTTCAAATTCATTAACACGGTTTAACGAAATTGGAAAGTGACCCAAAAGTGTTATAATTGACATAAAACTAATAAGAAAAACAAGTCAAGAGTTGTAACTTCATTGATGTATTGACTTACAGGACGTTGATCTCCTACTTAGTAGCATTTCCTATTCTCAAGAAATTGATTATTGTATTGAAATACTTCCCTTTATCATTAGTTTACTTCACCGACCACTATTAATTAAGATAATCACACTAGTATCTCAAAAAAGAATGAATGTAAAGTGCTCCCATACCAAAAGTACCATTGTCTCCCATTTTTCATTTTGTCTAGTGAGATTTAAGATTTACTAGAATGATCATTCTCTAAAACACCTTAGGAATAAACACACCAATTTTCATAATGTAATTGAGAATGTGAGATTTAAGATTTACTAGAATGATTATTCTCTAATCAAACACCTTAGGAATCAACACACCAATTTTCATACACCTTAGAAATCAACACACCAATTTTCATAATGTATTTGGAATCAACACACCAATTTTCATACACCCTAGGAATCAGCACACCAATTTTCATAATGTATTTGAGAATGTGATGCGAGGTGAATATCATTTCCCAAGTTATGGTATACATAATGGTGTGTAATCTAGGATCAATAACATCCTTGACTAGAATCTAGTTAACTTTCTTTGTGCCAATAGTATAATATAAGTTAACATATACTTGAATGCTCTCT
>JASDQU010501958.1:14920-26514 GCA_032191745.1 Picea mariana
TGGAAGAATATGTATAACATGAGGATGAGAGATGGAGACTCGGTGACAAAGCATCTGAATGCCTTCAATATTGTGGTAAGTCAGTTATTTTCTGTTGAGATTAAAATTTCAGATGAAGATAAGTGTATTAGTTTAATGTGCTCTTTACCAGACTCGTTGGATAGTATAGTTGTGGACATAGGTAGTAATACAACTACCTTGAGTTTTTATGATTTTCTCTCATCCTTTTTGTCGGAGGAGATGAGACGGAAGAACATGGAAGGACAGAGCACAGATGCATTATTTGCAAGAGGACCCTCCTAGGAAAGAAATAG
Organism: Picea mariana; assembly: GCA_032191745.1. Lineage (NCBI taxonomy): Eukaryota > Viridiplantae > Streptophyta > Pinopsida > Pinales > Pinaceae > Picea > Picea mariana. The sequence continues at coordinate 15,235 of JASDQU010501958.1, forward strand.
ATCTAAGTCATCAAGTGGGAGTTGTAAGTCTAAGGTTAGATCTAAATCTCCCGAAAATTTTGTAAAGGTATGTTGGATATGTGGAAAAGAAGGGCACTACAAGAAGCAATGTAGATCCAGAAGCGTTGATAGAGTGAAGGGATCTGAAGATGCTCCTTCTACAGACGAAAAGACCTCCAATGAAGAAGGAAAAGATGTGTACTTGGCTTCTTCAAGCACACATGCAGATCACGTGGCATGTTTGGTTGACTCAAGTACATACTTTCATATGACTCCCCACAAAGAGTGGTTCTTTGAATATGAAAGGTATGATGGAGGTAATGTTTTCCTAGGTGATGACTCAATGACGAAAATCATACGACAAGGAAAAGTAAAGTTGAGGCTTATAGATGGAAGGATTATAACACTGCCTGGTGTTATGCACATCCTAGGATTGGACACAAAATTGATTTCTATAAGCAAAATGGACAATGTAGGGGTAAGAACAATATTTGAAAATGAAACCTGCAGGATGGTTCAACGAGCAATGGTGTTGTTGAAGGGAGTTTGGATTGGAACTATGTATAAGCTACAAGGAAGCACTATTAGTGATAGGTGTAATAGTTCCATTGTTCCTGATATTGGAGTTGAAGAAGAAAAAAACATACAATCTGTGGAGAAAAGGTTATGTTGTGGCATCAAAGACTGGGGCATATCAGAGAGAAGGGTTTTCGACTACTGTATAGTAAAGGTATGGTTAAAGGTATGTCTACCTGCTCTCTAGATTTCTATGAACATCATGTATATGGGAAGCACAATCGGGTAAGATTCCCCTCTGGTGCAATGAGGGCAGAAGGAATTTTACAGCTAGTGCACAGTGATGTGTTTGGACCTGTGTTGGTTCCATCAATTGGAAAATCTGTGTACTATGTCTCATTTATATATGACTTCTCGATGAATACTTAGATATATTTCCTCGGGAATAAATCAAAATTCTTTGATAGGTTTAAAGAGTTTAAGGCTCTTGTTGAGAATTAAACAGAGAAAAGCATTAAGGTGTCAAGGACGAAATATGGTGGAGAGTTCTGCTAGAATGAATTTAAAGAATTATGTAAGAAATACAGTATAGCAAGGTAGAAGACTACGCCTTGGATGAAAAGACTCCATGCAAGGTATGGAATGCTAAGAAACCCTCTCTCACACATCTCAAGGTATTTTGTTGTGAGGCCTATGTTCACGTTCCAAAGGAAAACATAAGTAAGCTAGAAAAGAAGGCTGGAAAGTGTATTTTTATTGGGTATAAGGATGGTCTCAAAGGTTATAAGCTTTGGAACATAGAAACTGAGAAGATTGTGTACAGCTAAGATGTGGTATTTACAGAAATGAAAGATGTTGTCAAATAGGAAGTCCTACCAAGTAAGGAAGAACCAAATAAGAAAGAGTTTGAGTTAAAGGATAATGAATCAGATTCTCCAGAAAAACAAGAATCAAAAGAAGAAGATCCTCATACTCCATTATTAAGGAGATCGATTCAGGAAAAAAGGCTATCGGAAAGGTATACTCCACCTGATTTCCAATCAAATTTTGCTTTGTCTATTACTGATGATGATACTAGAAATCTTAGGGAGGTAATGTATGTAGAGGATGGAAAACTTTGGAAAAAGGCCATGGTCGAAGAAATGATAGATTTGGATAAGAATGTGGCTTGGGATCTAGTGGAGTTTTTGACTGGAAGAAATCCTATTGGTAGCAAATGGGTATTTAAAAAAAAGTTGAATGTAGAAGGCAAAGTGGAGAAATACAAAGCTCGCTTAGTCACAAAGGGTTACTCCCAGGTTGAGGGAATTGATTTTTGTGAGATTTTTTCTCATGTTGTCAAGTTAACCTCTATTATATTTATGTTATCTATTGTTTCTACATTTGATTTTGAAGTAGAACAGATGGATGTGAAGACAATATTCCTACATGGGGATCTGGAAGAGAAATCTACATGAAGCAGCCAGAAGGCTTTGTTGTGAAAGGAAAGAAGGAGTTGGTATGCGAGCTGAAAAAGTCTTGTATGGTTTAAAACAATCGCCAAGGATGTGGTATAAAAAAATTACATGTTGAGACTTGGCTTCACAAGAAGCAAAGAGGATCACCATGTATATTTCAAATTAATTGGTGATCATTTGATTTATTTGGTCTTGTATGCATATGACATGTTGTTGCTAGGAAACAACAAATAGATTATCCAAGATGTGAAAACTCAGTTGTCCTCTAAATTTGACATGAAGGATCTTGGTGTTGTAAATTTCATTTTGGGCATGGAAATTAAAAGAGATCGGGAAAATAGGAAACTCTGGTTAAATTAGAGAAATCAAGACCATATTATAGAGGTTTAATATGCAGGAATGTAAATCGATCAGGGTCCCTATTCTTGTAGGTGTAAATTTATCTATGGATCAGTGTCCCAAGACACAGGAAGAGGAGGACATGTCTCATGCTCCATATGCGAGTGTGGTTGGCAGTTTGATGTATGCAATGGTCTGTACTACACTGGACATTGCACATGCAATGGGAGTTTTGAGCAGGTATATGTCAAAACCAGGGAAGGAGCATTGGACAATCGTAAAGAGAGTTTTCAATTATTTGCATGAAACTACTAGTTATGGATTGTGCTACCAAGGAAGACCGAGTTTGGATAGAGTGTTGGACATACATGGCTTTGTGGATGCAGACTGGGCTAGAGATCTGGATCGTAGAAAATATACAAGCAGGTATGTGCTTAACCTGTTTGGAGGAGAAATCGGTTGGATGAGCAAAAGATGGTATGTAGTGGCACTTTCAACTATATAAGATGAATACATGGCAGCCACTCGTGCAAGGAAGGAATCAGTATGGTTACAAAGATTGTGTTCAAGTATTGGGTTGGTACAGCAAGTTGTAAGGATATATTGTGACAGTTAGAGTGCATTTTTTATGGCGAAGAACCCAACCTATCATTCAAAGACAAAGTATATTGATGTTCAATATCACTTTGTGAGAGACATGGTTGAAGAAAATAAGGTGTTGTTAATGAAGGTGGACACTTTGAAGAATGTTGCAAGTTCATTAATAAAGATTGTGAGCACTGAGAAGTTCTCTTGGTGTAGAGGATCTATGGGCATTGTTGCCCTAAATCGTTGACTATGTAACCTTGTCACACCCTGTATGCAAAGAAAACAACAAGTGGGAGAATGTTGGGTATGTGTTATATTATTTGTATGGTTAGTACTAGTGTCTACATTACGTCGAACGCACAAGGGGGTTAGAGGGGGGCAGAGCGGTTTTTTGTGTCCATTTTTTGGTGGTTTTTCGGCACATGGTTTTCGCCGATGGTTTTCTATTTTCGGTTAAGGAATTAGGGTTGTTGACTAATCCGAGTTATTGGATTGGGGTTTTGGATGCTAAAGGATCATATATGTATATTGTATTGTAAACAATGTATGATGTGATGAATAAAGAATATGTTGGTTTTCCAAGTTTGGGTTTCCAGGGGAAAAATATTTGTGTAATGTGTGTATTTACCTTTGTATATTTTTTGTTATCTTATTGAAAATATGTTAACAATGAATAATTGTACAAGGTTAAAATCTACACTGTGGCCCGACTCTAATGAGCTTCCCAGATAATCTTTGCACGCTCGCTTGAAGGAACACAAAGATGGCTCAGATGGTATAACAATATATCCCAAAGATGAAAGTCTGGAACAATTTTTCATGTGCTCAATGTCCGATAGGCAACAAGAAAGTGAGAGTCATTAATGTATAATTGTGGCCACTGAAAAGTCTCATGCCCACAAGAGTTAAGAACTGTGGTTAGTGCCACAACCGAGGATTGACTGATCCAATATGTGACATGGTTGGTGCTTCCCTTATTGTACTTTATGTTCATGTGGAATTGTTGCAGGTATGTGGACCACTTAAAATTCCATTCATTCTATAACTTTCCTTGTGTCTGCATGAATTCCAGAGGCATGTGAGCAGTGTGGATGATCGTTTTCTTCCCCATAATGTAATGCTTCCACTATCGACATGCCTGCACAAAGTACATCTCTTTGTAATAGGTGGTTTATCTGCGAACATCATCAGATAGTGTTTCACTGTGATAGGCTACATGATGCCCACGATGAGTGAGGATTGCACCAATAGCATAATTTGAAGCATCTGTCTCAATTTCAAAGGGTTGTTGCAGGTCTGTTAGAAGGGTGAATGGTGTTGAGCAGAGGCATAATTTCAAATCCTCGAATGATTTCTATTAAGACGCACCCCACACAAACATGGCCTTTGCTCCACCTTTGGTCACCTGGCTTAGGGCCCAAGCGATATTAGATAATCCCAACACAAACTTGTGATAGAAGTTGGTGGGGCCCAATAAGCTGCAGAACTCGGTCATTGTCTTCGAGGTCGACTAGTCAAGGATGAATTGGATCTTGGATGGATCCACATGAACAACTTGGTCATCCACAATAGATCCCAAATGTTGGATTCTATGCATTTCAAAGGAACACTTCTCCAAATTGGAATATAACTTGTGTTGTCGCATGGTGCCTAAGACCTGTTGAATATGCTTAAAATGTTCCTCCTAAGTTTTGTTGAATATGAGGATGCCATCTATATATACAACCACAAAGGAGTTTGTGAATGGTCACCATATGTCATAAATCATCTGCATGAATGTGGTCAGGCCATTAGTCAAGACAAAAGGCATGACCAACCACTTGAAGAGACATTCTTTACACTTGAAGGTTATCTTCCATACATCAGTTTGTTGAATCAACACTTGGTAATAGCCTGACCTCAAATCAATCTTACTAAAAAACTTGGCTCCCTTGAGATGATTGAGAAGATCATAAATCTGGGAAATTGGGTATTGGTTCTTGATTGTGATCTTGTTCAGGGATATGTAATCAATACAAAGTTGCCATGTCCTGTCCTTCTTATGTACTATAACAATTAGGCTCCCACAAGGTGAGGAGCTTGGTCTGATGTGGCCCTTTAGAATTAGCTCTTGGATTTGGCATTTTATTTCTTCATTCTCCACAACAAAACATCTGTACATAGGGTTGTTAGGAAGAGAAGCATTGGGTGTCAAATCAATGGATTACTTTACCTAACAGTTCACATGCACCCAAGTAGGCAAGGAAAATATGTCTTTATGCACTTCGACTATCTTGTCCACTTGTTGTTGTTGTGTAGAGAGACCTCGTGTAGAGGTTTGGCGGTTGCAGTGACCTTTCGTTCACCTTCCAATCGAACCATAAAGAGAAAAAATCTCTCGGTATGGGAGACAACCCTTTTGCATTGCTTCGCAGAGATAAAAGAGACCCTAGTAGTTGGGACTACCTCCAGTACCCTGTAGAGTTGATCTCCCAAAGTAATAATGACACTACAGGGCCTAGATTCATAAACATCATGACACTTCCACATATATGGTTGTCCTAATAAAACATCACAAAATTCAAGGGGGGAAACATCACACAATACCTCATCTTTGAAGGGTTTTATGTTGTAGTGTACTCGACATTAATGGCTAACGCGGATGTCCCGTCCCTAGTTGAGCCAACCGATGGTGTATGGTTGAGCATGCAACATTGTTGTCAAGTTCAACCTCTAGATGACCTATACTGAGATTAGGTTCTGTTGGCTATTGTTGTCAACAATGAAATGGAGTGGGGTCCCCTTCACTCACATTTTTGAGTGGAAGAGGTGCTCCCCCTCTTCAAGATCCTATGGTTCCATTGGCTGAACTTTTGTGGCAATAATGGTGACATTGCATTTTGCGTCAATGATTTGTTTTCCCTTTTTCGGTTTGAAATCAGAGTTTGAGTCTGCATCCAACCCTGAGTCTTTCATTCTAGCCAACAATGACTATTTGGAGCGACATTCATCAGTATTGTGCCAAGGGATTTTGTGGAACTTGCATGACTTCCCAGTGACCTTCTTTGACTTCCCATTACCCTTCTTTGTCAGTGGCTTGGGCTAGTTGTCCTGGGACTGGCCATCATTGCTCTGTCCTTTTCTTTTGGATTTAGGGACACCCTTACCAAGCTTTTGTTGTGATGGATTTGCAAAAGCAAAATATCGCTTATTCTTTTGTTTGAACTTCTGCTCGATATTGACATCATATTGATAAGCGGATCTCAGTGAGGATATTTCCATGAAATCCATATATATATATATAGATTTACCTATGTAGGCCACTACGGTACTTTAAAAGCAAGTGTCACTCGAAGTCTTTAATACCAATATTTGTGCACATGGTATGGAAATGTTGGTGTACACTGGCACTGTCTGGTCTCTCTCATGACACAGAGTTGTCCATCTTATGTATTGTTCATCATAGTTTCCAACAGGGTAGTATTTCTCCTTGAGGGCATAAAAAAAAGAATCCCAAGTGGGTCCTGGACCAAAAATTGCAAACTCGTCTTCAACATGTTGTTGACAGTAAGTCTCCCACTAATCTCTTACATGGGGAAGGGCCTTAAGGAGCGCGAAGGTGAATTTCTCACAGTTGGAAAATTTTTGGATAGAGAAATAACCCTCTAGAGAACTTAACCGTTTTCTCAAAGCGTCAGCTTCTATCTGGCCTTCAAATAAAGGAATATCAAAGTTAACTTGTACCTTAAATGACATCGCACCTCTGAAGTGACTACTAGTTGAAGGTGCCTATGTTGGCACAAGGGTAGACCGAGGGTTCAACGCTTAACAACGCGCCAACAAAACCCCGACTACCAACCCTTTCGGCAACACCTACGAAGCAGGCGGAGCCTCACCAGAGGTAGGAGCAAGGGGGGTTACAGGACGCACATGTCTGTAACCAGGCTGGGACATAGATCTATGATAAAATCACTTCGCAGAATATTCTATTAACACTTAGAAGGTGACATCCATTAGTTTCTTAACATCGCAGAGCATAATCAAAGATAGATCGACGTAGTATCAACTAATGATTATATACCCTGAGCACTTAGCATTATAAGTTCATGAATGATCAAAGCACTAAGCAGATTCATAACAGAATAACATAGCACAAAGACAACCATGAGACACCAGATATACGTGGTTCACCCCAGTGTGGGGATACGTCCACCAACTGCCTCACCTCTTTATTATTCACCAAGATCATACATTCTATCACTCATGTGCACTAAGCCATAGAGTTGAGCTTCACACCAAACAAGAGATCTACGCACTAAGCACCAGATCCTCCTTCTTTACACTAAGTACTAGATCTGCGCACTGAACATTACAAGCAGAAAGCACCTTCTACAAAATCACAATCGAGCACTAAGCCCCGACCACATACATCCCTTTGCACAAAGCATTAGTCTCTTCTTTTTATAATACATTCCTCTTTATTTATACTTTACCAACCCTTACAATAAGGCCTAAGCATGGGGAAAACCCATGGGACGACATTTCATAAACCCATTACAAAAACCCTAGAGAACCCCTTGTTGGGTCCACATAGTTCGCAAAATAAGTGAGATCTGCGAGCTCAGCTCCGCCTGGGCACTCCTTCTTCAACCAATGTGTCGAAGTCCAAAAGTGGGCCAAAACTAACCAAATTTTCCCCAAAACTTGGTCGAGGGCCAACAGGCCCCCAACACTCACCTGTGACTCGTCCCAAGTCACTCAGGTCTAGGCAACGCTGCTTCAAAATCCTCATGCTTAACTCGAGCTGCCTCAACCTGTTGTTTTTCCTGATCCTCCTAATCAGCAAGCTCCTCGATCATCTACTCTGTAACAAGCGTTGTTCTATTGCTGCAACCACTTGATCTAATTGTGAATGTTGTCCATCAATCCCCTCGAACACCTTGCAAGCTTCATCCTGCACAGGTTGTAGCTTCTAGGTTACTTCCATCACCTTACCGTGGAGGGCAGTGATATGTTATTGTACTGTGCGATGCTCCTAGGATCTCTTCATTCTTTCTACTGCGGTGAGAAACTTCATCTGCGCTTGCAATGAAAATGCTTGTTGTTACGCCTCCTATAACTGTGCTTCTAGATTCCTTAGCTATGGATCCTCGGTGAGGCGTTCATATGTCTAGGTGCTTCTATCACTTAATTGTTTACATTTCGAGGCGAGGGATCTTTTTCTTACTATTGTGTTCTTGGCGGACTCCTCCCTCTGGTCATGCACCTCCTCCGGGGTGCTCGGTACTATTTGGGCCTCCAATTCTATTATCCTAGCCTGAAGTCGCTGGAGGGTCTCTGCGAGCTTCACTACTTGAGCTTCGACCGACTCTTGATCTTTCTGTGCCAAGCCTGGCATAGAGTGCATGCTTTACTTACCGCTTCTTTGACCATGGCCTGCTCTGCGAGCAACTACTCTTTTTCCCTCTGTAGCTGGGATTTTTCCTCCTAAAGATCTGCTTTCTCGTTTTCATGGGCAACTACACTTTTCTGCGCTGCTCATAATTGTATTAGGACTTTGTCTTTCTCCTTTTTCAAGGCTTCTGTAGCCTTCTCCTTCTCTTCTTGAGATCTCTAAAACCGGGCTTCTTTTGCATCTGCAAGCCTTCTCAATTGGGTTGGTTCATCCCCCAATTCTACAGTCTGTGATGAGGAAGGTGCAAACGGTGCAGTAGGTATTGCGCAAACCAAGCGAACAGCTTGTTGCACTTCCTTCAATTCTCTCTCAATTCTTCCATATAACTCTTCCAGCTTCTCTCCATATCTCTGCAACATGTCTTCAGAGGCATCCTCCATAGCTCCACAGACCAGACTGATGTCATCCTCGATGAGAGTGGCCTCCAGTTGTGGCTTATTGGCACGTGTTTTTTTCCTTGCTGGTGGTTTCTTCGTAGAAACCTTCCTCTTTTGCGGTGTTACTATCCCAGTAGGAGGATCTTCCAGTGGTGTAGCTTTACCTCCTCCTTGATCTTCTCCTTCATCTCCTCCTCCCTCTCCTTCTGCTTCGTCTTCTCCTCTTCTTGGCGAGTCAGGCCTTTAATCTTTAGAAGCGTTGTCCTCTTCATCACTCTCTATGTCCTAGACTTCATCCTGCTTTTTCTTCTTCTTCGTCCCACTGGATTGTCTGACATGTTTAACACATGTAACTAACAATCTTCCTATGGTATCAGTGTCGAATAACTCTGCATCGGCGATAGGTACAAGAAATTCCTCTGGCCATTCCTTTGTAATCTGCTCCATATCTTCATCTGTCATCTTGTAGTATGACTGCAATTCTTCCTGGTGCTCATCTCTTCGCGCGGTGATGTAGATGAAATGAGGATCAGCGCGGAACTTCATTATGGGTCGGTACTGATGCAAGGTGCGTGGTGTCATACGCGAGAATGATTCGATGGCGACCTTTAATTGTTGATAGTATCCATGAAACACGGCATTAGATTTCCATTGCTTCGTCATGTCATTGGTATAGCACAGGGTGGAAAACCGAGCGGCCAACAGCTCTGAAGGTTCGATCTCTGGGAAAGAGGCTCCTTCAGGCATTTTCCAAGCAACAAATGCGATCAAAATGATCAACCAACTGTAATGTAATTCACATCAAAAGTCCTAGGCTTTGCGACAATCCTTCTCTAGCTCATTCACGAGGTAGTTCACCCAATTCATCTGCATTCCCTCCACACACTTTCCTTCGAGGTCCACCATGAACTTGATGACTTGTGTGGGGCGGTTCTTCCCTACTAGCTTGCCAAGTAGGAGTTTGAAAGTGAGTTGCATTGTGCCATCCTGTATAGAAGCTACCTTGTAACCTCGCTTTCCTTTTTCTACCTCTTTGTAAGATTCTTTGATGCGCTGCACCAAATATCGGTCTGAGGCCTTCCCTAGATAAAATTGTTGAGGGTCAGGACCCTTCACACTTAAACCTATGATCTGGTGGATCAGTGTCAGATCCATAGTAATCATTATGTCTATCCATAAGTATCTGCCATCAAAGCATGACAAAAGGAGTTTAAGGCAAGCGTTAGCCTCCTGGTGGTGGCCAAAATGCAAGATCTTCACCACATTCAACACGGTGGACTGCATTAACCCTTTAATCCATGGTTGCGAGATGAGGCAAGGTTTCTTTCCGGTTGTCTTCGTGAGATAGCGGTGAGGAGCCAACATGGTGTAGTTCTTCCGGTCTTCTAAGTTGAAGTCGTTGTTCTTCAACAGTCGGATGTGTCCTAACTGACTCCCGACTATGCGATTTCCTTTCGTAATGTACGCAGTGAATATGGAGTGCTCAAAATCTCGGGGGATACTATCGTGGTTAACAATGTCATCCAAAGGTGAAATATATTCAGGTAGGATCAACGGGATCTTCTTCGCATTAGCCAAATCACCGCGGTGCTTACTTCGTTGTTCAGTTACGGGGTTGACACAGCCAGAACAATGTCCGGTCGAAGGGGAAGCCTGCAGTCCCCTAGTTGATGACGCCTAGATACCTTTAGATATCAGTCTGTTGGCCATTAGCTTCCTAAGAACTTCCTCGAAAGACTTCTCTAATTCACTAGGTTCGCCCAACATTCTAGCTTTTAACAGACAGGCGAGGTCTAGTTCCAAATAACACAGCTTGACACTTGGACAATTCTCTACATAGCTTAGTCAATCACGAGTAGCAAAAAGTGGTCCCAGCGCAGCGACTGATGAATTAAATAAGCGAGACATCATGTTGGATCTTCCAACAGCCAGGAAATGCTTCCATCAATGTAAAGTTATCCGTTATGGTGCGGTCTCAACGTCCAAAAGTGCTCCGTAAGCCCATAAATTTATTTTCTAACCATTTTGGAGTGTCATTCTAACAGTCGAGGCGCCTCCAACGGTCGTATAACTTTGCCTAGGTGAATTCCAATTCTGCGTGAACCTGTTTTTCCAACGACGTTCAAATCCTGCGAACCTGTCTCCTGCGAGGTTCCAATATGCGAAGTCTTCCATCTGGTTTATGTAACTTCTTGTAGATTTTCCAACTTAGCTTTCTTTTTATTGAGCTTCCTTGCCTTCTTTCCTTTTATCTGAGTTTCTCTAACTGTTTCTGGAATCCTCTTTCCATTTTTATTTTTATCTTCCCCTAGCGTAGTGGCTTCGCACTGTTGAGGTGCCCTCAAGGATTCTGGAGTTAATTTCCCTTTTCTTAATATTTCATGAATGGGCATACTTCTTTCTTGAGTAGATAGGTTCTTCAAGCCTTCTTGCATTCCTTCAACCTTGATAGCTAATTCCCTTGCCTTTTGTCCCTCCTGCATTGTTACTTTGTTCTACTACTTCGACTTATTCTCTCGTTCTTCTATTAGTCGGTCTATTTTCCTAGCTATGAAATCCCTTAATTCTT
>JASDQU010501958.1:92758-109575 GCA_032191745.1 Picea mariana
AGAGAGTTGATAAATAAACGCATGCAAGTGTCGTTATCATTAGCCCCTATGTTATGACAAGCATTAGGAAATGTTACTAGGTGTTCATTTGTAGTAACGGTTCCATTTCCTGAAAACCTAGGCAAATGGTCTTTGAATTTTGGTAATGGGTGAGTGGTTGGTGTGAGATTCAAGAGAGAATATACGTGCCATGGGGTGGTTGTAGAATCTTCCCCAAATTGGAAAATTCCATATTTATTTATGACTTTAGCAGGATTGGTAGTGGATTGAATGGGGATTTGATGATTGTAGATACTACCAATTATTGATGAAGTATAAGGTTTCAAGGAGGATAGGAGGCACCTCTGGTGCCACTACCACTATCTGCAGATGTCATGTTGAAGGTGGTATGTATGGGTGATAAAGGTGAACAGGAAGAATGAGATAAATTTCGCCTAAGAGCACTTTCTTGTGTTGATAAGACAATTTTTCTCCTTCCTATTTCAAAAATTGGGGTAGCTTCAGGGGACAACCCTCTTCTCCTTCGAGAGATGTGAGGATTAGAGGACATGAAAAGAAAGACCAAAGAGGTAGGAAAAGGGGGGTTATTGTTGATTTCTTGGTTGACTTTGCCTGGCTTCCCAACGTTCACGAATATTTACGTCCCTTTCAATTACTTCCCAAGAGAATTCAAGTTCAACACAATTAATAGTGGTTTCTAAAATAGTGTTGAATCAAGTTAATGCGATGTTGGTTTGGTCATCAAGACTGTTTCCAATATTGGGTTGTCTTGTAACAGGTATTGTCATGGAAAAATCAGTCAAAGAGTAATCTAATAAAATAGAAAAATAAAATACAATTGTGATACATTCAACCAGAGAGATATGGAGGATCTCCCTTTTATGCTCGCCAAAAAAATGTTGAGGAAAAGGTATGAGGAACCTTACTCAAGCATTTTTAGATCTTGTTGGGGTAAGGCAAGATAGCTAGGAATGTTACCCAGGGTTTATAGCCTTAAAATAAAAGAAACAATTACTTAATCCAAAGGTATTAAGTACGAGGGACCAAGACTAGCTTTTTATGTATTATATGTAACTATGCAAAGAAATAAACTAAGCAAAATTTACATTGGTATGTACATGGAGATAAAAGAAAAATATAAACCAAATCAATAAAATACATATGTGAGACTAAAATCAGAAATCTGATTTTTATATTGATTTCATTCTAAGATACAAAGTTGAATTATCTTTACAAACCCATGCGAGGGTAGGGAACAAAGTCATGTTTAGAAGCCTTTGATGGGCACCATACAAAAAGGCTCTGACAACAAAAGTAAACTAAAGCTGAAGATCTGGACCAACTTGCCACAAAATGTTGTCACTTGACTTTGCAAAAAAAAATTTATCAATCAAGAAATGTAATTCATAAATAGAAAAGAACACACAGACTACCAAAAATAAATCATACACCTTTAAAAACAAGTTGCTAAAATATATGATTCAGTTTTGAATCGTGTTGCCTTCAATAATACCCTGCTATCATCAAGATGGTTAAGCCTTCTAGTAAACTCGAAATGAATGAAAAATGAAAGTGTAGAGCAAGTATAGAGCAAACCTTAGAGCAGAAGTTCTCCCTCTATTATCTCTTGCCCTTGTCTCTTCATTTGATTGAGCTTTTATCTTTTCTCAATAAGTTATGGTAGTTCAACTACCTTTATTTTGCTAAGCTTAATATCTTAACTAATTAGTTGAGACAAATAAATAATAATATAGATAGATAAAGGTCTAATTAAATAATAACTAAATAGGTGGGACCCCTTGTGACTCCCATTTTCAATTTCTTTTAATAATCATCAAAACATTAAGTACAACACCCAAAACATTTGCTTCAAACATCTGCCTTGTAACTCCCATGTTCATATTAATGATCGAATATTTTAACATCAGCAAAATAGAACATGAATATATCCAAAAATAGCATTATATCTATGTTGTCCAAAACATTGTCTAAATATGTATTTGTTGTCCAAAACATTGTCAAAATAAAAAGCATGTCCTCAATAGAAAATAACACTAAAAACCATATTTGTTGTGAGAGGCATTTTGCCTCTTTTCAGTGTTGTCCTCTTTAGATCCCATTTTTTATTTATCCTGTGCAATAGCATTCAATTGATGGGAACCTTGTGGGTGGACTACACCAATGAAGACGAGAGGACACGGATTCAAAGGAATATTTGGATTACTTGGAGGGAGTGGCTACTCCTTTTCCTTTATCTAGCTCTGGCTTGGGAACATCAGTTTTCAGCCTTTTACTTGCATGGGAGGATTGTACTAGCGAGACAACATGATCAGCTTGGGCATTTGGATTTATTGGCAGTAGAGGAGGGGGTAATGGCAAAGACACAGTGGTCCAACCATGGTGATGAGCTATAGGTTGATGAAAAATATCTTGCCAACTATCATTGAGAGGTGGTTCTGGCTGCATAGACACATGAGGGGGAACGTGGATACCAGAGACATTCTAACACAGCTGGTAAGCAGGCCTCTCAGGTATAGGTTGTAGAATTCCTTGGCCAACTAGATTAAAAAACCCAGCTTGGAAAAGTTGATTCACCTCTTGCGGATCAGCGTCAAAATGTATCGAAAATCGTGGCATTCTATGGCCTCTCTACCAATTACTTCCTCTACCTCTATTAGAACCTCTATTATCACCTCTATTAACACCTCTACCATTGTTTCCTCTGCTAAAGAAACTCATCCTGAAGCAATATTCCAAACATGTTATGAAAAACTCTTAACAATCCATGCATCAATACTCTACCTAAATAAAGTCAAAAGGTTGGCTCTATCATTCACAATAGAAGCACATGAAATCCATCCATCAATACTTTTAAACTCAACAATCAATCACCATTTGAACAGGCAATGATAGGGCTATTGGGAATCTAGGGGGCTTTGTAATAAGCATAAAATGATAGCATGGATGGGAAAAAACCAATGAATACAGTTCAAGCCAATGCAGAAGTAACAAAAAATGTATCCATATCCAAACCTCCAACACCAGACATCATCTAGTCTATTTCTTTTGTTATTAATCGTTTCTCTTTCTTCTTCTTTTTAAATGAAATTCATAATAATATAACAGGGGATGTTTAAATGTATTTGGGAAGGCAGTGGGCATATAATGCGCGAAAAGTGAGATAATGGAAGGGGAAAAGATGATTATTGTTCTATTATATGCAATAATATTTATTGAAAATCATCATCACCATCATTTTCCAAAACTTTTCTTTGTTTAATAATTCAAATCCGAGACACGGTCATTTTATATCACCCAAATAAAAACCCCAGGAAAGTTCCAGGACTGTCAAACTTCACAATTTCCTTTTCAATTAGCAAATCTTTTATAAGAGACTGTTAATAGAGTCATTCGAAGCAATTAAAACCAAACTACATCAAGCATGCATGGGAAGTTGAGACACGACATAAATCCATCGACCTTTCACTATTCAACACTTGTATCACAACCTCAATACTCGTTGCATAAACAGACTGGGTTCGAAACCCCATGTGAAACTGGTGCTCGTAATTTGATATAATCATCATATAACTTCAAATTCAACCAAACCCCCATAGATACATAACAAATGAGCCAAGACTTACTACATATAACCAATATTTCCCATTGTTAAAACTATAACATACATCAAGACTAGATTTCGAATATACCAATTGCCATATATCAGATAAAAGAACCGAGGTCTGGGCAAATGTAAAGGCGAAACATTCATAAGGGGTTTGTAAAAACCATTTAACCATATATTTCCACAACAGACCTTCCACGGACCTCCCCTGGTGGCCACAAGGCAAATATGCATGTCTCACATGTATTGACAAACAATGGAAAGATAATTTTAAGGAGCTGCAAGTCTTCCAAAGACTGGGTAAAGGGTATGGTGTTATGCAAGAAAAAAAAACAATTGTTCTTTTGTTTCACAAAGAAAAACCCTTGAATTCGAATCACCAGAGATGATTGAATCTGAAAGTACTTGCCGTAATTATTTTCCAACAACCGTAGCAACATAAGCAGCATTCATTATGGGTGCAACACAATCACATAATTCAAACAGAAAGGAATTTCGAACATTATTCTCAGCTTGAAACATTTAAATACCAGCAGGGAGGAACCTCTATTAAAATGAAATTTGCACAACCGTGATACCCACATGCACCCATTATAAACTTCGGAAATCAAACACAGTATGTAAGCAAATCTAAGAGCCAACATCATGATTTTATTCAGAGCGGAGCTACAGTTCATGAATGGAGAGGTAAGAACCAACATACTTGTAAGGAGAATGCCAAAAAACCAACAAGCACCTCTATTCTTCCCAAGGCCGAGCAACACCATCCAAAGCAACCAACACAAATGAAATCCAAGTGAGGATGGCGACCTCGAGGTAGGGTTAGAGTGACGTGCACTAATTTCACGTTGTTTCTCACATTAATTTCCATCAACTAGAGCCAAGTACAAGCGCACCCAATACTTCTAACACACAGTCCACTATGTTTGCCACACAAAATTTCAATCCAAAATCAAATTCAACTCATAAATCTTAACCTATACTCAATAATTAGCACCAAAACATGTTATGTCCCACATTCCTTGCTAGTGAAGGACTTCCATCTTATAAAACTTATCCACTTTCCACAATAGAAACAAGTATACCATAAGTGCAATACACCATAACTATATGTGGCTCGTTCTTGAGGTTTGAACAACAAGTCAAAATATGTGTAGCAAGAATAAACCAAGATGCTTATTAAAACAAACATTTTCCCCTTTTCCTTTCTTTTTTAAATTAAATTTCCAACACACCCATCATTAGTCCATTTCACATGGAAAGCGGTTTCGAAGCTCTAGGTTTATTCCCAAACTGTAGAATCAATTTCACAAGGTAGTCCTGAGCGTAAATCAAATAAAAGTGTCTTTCATCATCATTCACATAACGAGGTCCCACCTATTTAGTATATTATTAAATATATATAAGTAATAAGGCATTGCAACCCATTTGCAGGCAAGGATTCCATGTTGTGCTTTTGGGCGTCAACGCTCATCATCTTAGATCTTACCACTCGTCTGTCACCCATTGCTTTGTTTTCTATGTTTCTTTGCTCAACTTGCCTCCAAAGCTTGACTCTTATTGCATTTCTCTCAACTCTTCTTCTCCTGTGCTCTTCTGGATCCATTTGCTTCTCACCTTATCTCATCTTCTTTTGCATCGCTTATGTTGGATCCATTCTTTCTTTCATCTTTTCTTCTTCCCCCTTCTTTCCATACCCCCTCCACACATAGGGGGTTTACTCTACCATCATATTGGGCTCCATGTGCATCAACCCTTTTTCTACAAACAACATCTTGATCCACATATGGATTTCTTTGAATAGTCTCTTTATAGGGCCAACTGCAAACTTTCTTTCAGCACCATAGAAACACTCATTGCATTCCACGACAAAGACACCAATATATCCTTCTTTCACATGCTCAAACCATAAATTGATAGCTCTTGCCCACTCATTATCCACACATCTTAGCCTATTGACTGCATCTTAGTCCCAAACTAGTGATTCTTGGTCTCTCCATATAGAGTCAATCTGTGTTTGTCTCTTTATCCACTCATGCAATAAACAGGGAAACTCAAAAAAGAATATTTCATGTAAATATATGTATATCTACCTTTGTTTCCATCACTTGATGTTGATATGCAGGTTCTTGGTCTCTTGTGGCACAAAAATTTTCTCCTTCTCAGATATCCAATCTTTTATCTCCTTCCTAGAACGTTTCCACATCGTTTCCTTCCTTCAACATATATCACAAAACCTTCAGGTCTAGATAGCATAACCAAATGTTGGCTCGTGTTTTCAGACCTAGTGTTTGAAAGGCTTTACCAACAAATACTCCATAGGCACTCGCATATTCAATCTTCAAGGACTGAAGAAGGTCTCACCCAAGATGCAAGGAGAATAATGGATATTGTAGGTTTCGTGCAACTCATAAAGGAACAGTATAGGTAAGAAACATCTCATTCAGATCCATGCATTCACTTTGCAGACATTCCTAACATTCATATAAGTGATGCGCATAATACTAAGTAACAGAATTACATTTAGACTAGAATACATAAGATATAGAGACAAATGTGCTTCATGCTTCATTTATTAATCTTAACATCATTCAGATACATTTCACTACACAAAGTTTAAAGCCTACGTAAATCGCCTTCAGAATGAAACAAAGATCAACAATGTACTCAAATTTCGATCTACTTTGTCTCTCCTTCATAACATCTTTCAACATAACAAGAACTAATTCCATGCATAACTAGAGCTCTAACTCATCTATAGATAACATAGCAACAAACTCTTCATTAACCAAAAACCCAACCCTTGTCGATCTACATTCATCCCCCTTATCTCCCATGGAGCGTGGCAATCATAACAACCTTGCAAGCTCACCCACAACCTCTACCATGACTAGTCGGATTGTTACAAAAATAATTACAATCATTACTTAATATCTTTGAGGATTTAGCATGCATGCAATCTCTTCAAGTCTTTGCACACAGTAGAAAATGGGTTTGTGCCCGCAGTAGATCCATAGTTGGTGTAGGCACTAAAACTTGGCGCCATGCACCTTAGGGTGCCAATAGGAATCTTACATCTATCCTCCACACATTGTATATCCTTAAAAGTGGGTATTAGGTAGGAATATAACAACTTCTATGAACTAATGGCACTCAAATTACTTGTTTAGTTGGCCCATGAACATGGGGTTCCAACAAATACAATTTNGGATTTAGCATGCATGCAATCTCTTCAAGTCTTTGCACACAGTAGAAAATGGGTTTGTGCCCGCAGTAGATCCATAGTTGGTGTAGGCACTAAAACTTGGCGCCATGCACCTTAGGGTGCCAATAGGAATCTTACATCTCTCCTCCACACATTGTATATCCTTAAAAGTGGGTATTAGGTAGGAATATAACAACTTCTATGAACTAATGGCACTCAAATTACTTGTTTAGTTGGCCCATGAACATGGGGTTCCAACAAATACAATTTTTTGGTGACTCTCTTTTGGGCATCAAATGGATTAGGAAGGAATCCCAAATAAGAAACTTCACCTTACAACCCATTTATAATGATATATAAATGCAGTTGATAGCCTTCTCAGATATATTTTTGTCTCACATCTATAGGGACAATAAAAACAATGTGGACAACCTTTCCAAAGATGGATTGTATTTGTATCGGGGTACTTGGATCACGTCCATCCTATAGGATGGTTAATCTACACATATTACAGATGTACCTTGGATATAATTATATAATGTTAATTATCATGACTAAGGACTGACCACAACTTTACTTTTTAATGATGAAACTATTTGTGTAACTTTTTGAGAAAAGAAATGGAATGTTGATATATGTAACTATTTGTGTAATTTTTTGGGACAAGAAACAACTTGTTGTTATAGTATAAAGACAAGCAAGTAGGAAGAAATTTTTTGCTATAAAGGATCATTGCGCACCTTTTTTTAATGTCAAATGGCATATGGCATATGACCATGTAATTTTGTTTACTATAAATAAAATTATAGATTTATTTCTTTGGAAAAAAAATAAATCTAAGAGTACATGTTACATAATGCCCCTTGCCCCAAAATCAAAACCACATAATAAACCAAAGATTTAAAAGATCTATTTGGCCTATTTAGGAGTGACTCATTTTTTATTGCTTACATGTATAGGGTATAACTTATGCATATTGTAATTAAAAAAGTTTAATACAATTTTGATCGTGCTAAACCAACTTCAATCTATCTTAACTCCGGATTTATTAAGTGCTAAGAGGGATAAAATCCCTTGAGGTGCAAACATTTTTAAGAGTGCAAAACTTGAGGAAAGATTCACCTTGAGGGATTTGATCCCTTTTGATGCTTAATATATTCATAATTAAGATGGATGTAAGCTAATTCTAATCCTGTATAGCCACGTCAAAACTTTAGATGATCATTATTATGTATAAGCATATGTTTTAGATAAATTTGATCCTTTGAAAATTACTTAGTATCATCTATAATGTAGAGAGTACTATCAAAAAGACCACTTCAAAAGTTACATGAGGATTAAGGTGAATAGTAATAACTTAACAATGTTCAGTGATGAAGAAGGTGAATACTAAGAAAGCAATCCAATGCATATAATAAATAACAAATAGATTTTGTAGTGACCAATCTCAATTTGTCTTCTTCAGCTTTTCTTTTACCCACACTTGTTAGCTTCCCAACTCTTATCAATCACATGAGTAATGAAGTTGATTTTGAATACCATTCAAACCTTTAACTCGAGATATTACGGTGAAGGTCATACCCCATCTCTCTTGCTTTCAAATATTAATAGTTTCTTTCTCTAACCTCATATGTTCCTTGTAATTTTTGTTATAGTATGTTGCATGCTTTTGGTTTTAATGCATTGTATATATTTTAATATTATAATGTGTTTAATGTGCAAATACTAACAAAGGAATCACATCCGAGCAAACAAAGTGGCGGGATTCAACTTCTAACCAAGAATCTCTTTCACAACATTATAATATGTATTTTGAAATTTGTTTGCATTGTGTTATTGTTAAAGCCATTTCCTTGATTATTTGCATTGTCTCGGTGTTGAAATGAATACACCAAATCAATTTTATTGATATCATTTATTCAATCAATGCACTGAGCCATTTTTCGTTCTATTATCACTAAAATCAATGAACCCTATGGTTTTGTGTTATATCATTGCATAAATCAATGCACCCTATTGTTTTTCTTATGTCATTGTCGAAATCACTGCAACTACTTCAGTGATTGCTCTAAATAATTTTTCATTGTATCGTCATTGAAATCAATGCATTCCATTGGTTTCTGTTGTATTGTTGTTGAAACCAATGCAACTACTTGATGCATTTTATAGCGCAAGTTGTAGGTTGGGCAAAGCCCGACCCAACCACAAATAAAGTGCTATAACTTGGCAATCCTAAACCCAATGGCACCTCAATGTAGGTCTCACACTTCAAGGGTGACTAGGTCACTCTAGGGAGGTGATCCCAACGACCCTAGGGGGATTGAGATGGAGATGGAGGGAAATGGAAATGAAGCCCCTAGAGGTCAAGTCTAAGTTGAATAAAAGGTAGGGAGAGATGCCTTGCAAGTCAAGTAATTGTTGTCCCACAGGTATAGTACTTCACTGGATGATTGTACCTGCCTGAGACACAAGAAAAGAAACTTTGAAATGATATATGTTAGTTGGATCAACAAGTTAAGCTTGGTGTCCCTAATTTGCAGCAAAAATGATAACAGTGTATATCATCAAGTAAATGGTATTATAGGTTTATCAATAAATGCTAGAGATCAAGTAGAAAGTACAAGAGAAAGACTAGTAAGTGACTAGGTAAACTCAAGATGAGAAACTGATATTCTAGCATAAAAAGATAAGATCGTTGTAAACACTTGTATGCTGCAAATTATATCAGCCTTATGGCTGTGAAATTCAATGTATTACAGCAAGAAAATCGGCCATTGAAATCCCATCAAACTTTGCCAAAAAGTGTGCTAGGCCAAGGAGAGTAAGTGTGCAAACTTTGAGCAAAATCCAATGGTTGATAAGAGAGTTATTTAAGCAAATGATTTAGGGTTTCTGCATCCCTAATGGCTGAAGATGTAATTCTATAACAACAGCAAGAAGTAGTCGGAGAAAGGGGATGCCCTAGTAGGGGAAGACTCCTCTCAATTAGGCAAACCAACTTCAAGCAAGAAACTTTTCAAAAGACCAAAAATTGTGTTTCCCAAGGCAATGATTTTACATCTCCAATGCAAAAAACTATGAATAGTTCCTTTACTATTGGGTTAATGAAGTCAAATAACCAAAGAGCTTAGAGAAGCTACCTCCTTGCGGCTGTAAGCCCTTTTACTTCCCAAGGTAAGTTTCTCTAGGCTAGGTTTTAAGCTAAGAGGGTGTATGCCCTTATACTTCTCTTAGCAAACCCTAGTGTAATCAATGAGATGAAGCAATAAAATGATGAAGACTATGGTGGGGGTGTATGTCCTTATACTTCCCACCTATATCCTAGCATAACAATACTTGACTTGAAGAAAATGATAGCATAACAGTAGAAAACCATACCAAGATAAAGAGAAATGCCAAGATAATCCACCATAAGAGCTAGAAAACATCATCCAAGGCTAGTGCTAGACTTCCATCTACCATTCACCAATAGCACAAGATATAAAAAGAGACAAGTGTGGCGCAAATTTCAGAATAAGGCCTCTTACAAGAGGGAGAGTTGTGTTTACAATGAGATCTTATGATCTCTATTTATACAAAATGTAGCTAACATAGTTTTTCCACAAATTAAAGAATAAATCACAAGATTAGGGGTCAACAACCATAATATTTCCCCCTTAATGAATTAATATTAAAAAATTCACTTAAAATTTCACTTTTTGCACAAATAAAACCCTAATTTAGTAGGAGGTCACCCCTCTAGGGGACGTTTTGCCACTTTGAGGAAATCGTTGGTGTTGGAGAAGCATTGGTAGGAATCCAAAGGCCACATGTCAAGCATCTAGGCACTCTCATCATGGTGAAGTCCCTCTCCTCCTCAAAACAGCCATGTGTCAAAAGAGTAGAACCTCACCACCATATCATAGCCCCAAAAGCATCACGTCAAGCTCAAAATAGGACGTTTTTCCCCTCTTGGGAAAATCGTTTGGCAAGTGAGGGATGGGATAGGTCATCCAAGTCATCATCAAGGAATTCTAAGTCTAATATCTCTCATCTAGCATGCGGTCCCCTGGCATCCAACTTGTGGGCTTGTAGCCCCATGGAATCCCAAGCTAGGATTGTTCTCCCAAAACTGTCCACCAACTAGGTCCTACAAAGACAAATGAGCACGCCCTCAAAGTATCTCAAGTCATAACACCATGATAAGTGAATCCAATCAATAAATAATCCATCTAAGCATGTGCATCAAAGATCACTATATCAAAAAATTAACAGATCAAAGACACTATGTGACTTATCCAGCTTGAATATGAGAGGGTTGATGAGGTGTCTTATTGGGTAGATCTTTCCCTAAGTCAAGGAGAGTTTCCAAGAGATCCCTCTCTAAGCCATGTAAAGTGGATGAAGTGGTTGGGGTCAAGACTCAATGGGCATAGGGATCATGACATACAAGGGGTCGTAGTGTCTCATTCATGGGTGCCTTTGTAGAAGGTGTGTGGTACCTTTGTCTGCAATGCACTTTTTCCAAGCCCATCGAATGCCTTTTATCTTTCTTTCTTTATTTTCTTTTATTATAGCATAAGGAGACGTTGAAGGTCACTACCCTAGCATGGTGACTAGGTGGTGGTAATGTCACCCGCAAACACCTAATGGAATTGAGAAGGTTGGCTCTTGATGAGACACCCTTTCTCTCAGCCATGCAACTGAGAGCCATTACCCTAGTTTGGTGACCAAATGATGGTAATGTCATACCACTAGATATTTATGGACGTGATAGGTCGACTAGTGGTGAGACCTCCTATCCTTCACCTAACCTTTTAATCTTTCTTTATTATATTGTGAGTCCCCTTTATTCAAAGATAATCATTTTGTTTCTTTCTTGGTTGGTCCCTGGGCGAAGCATATGGAAGGTTTATACAAGGATTTTATCTTTTACCCAAAATCAACCCCTCTGGGCCTTTAGCCCCTTCTTCCCATAGAATGAGGGACAACCCCTTCTTGGGTCAGTACACCTTAAAATACCAAGAGATAAAGAAATGGAGGGGAATAATGATGGAAAGTGGTAAGTATGGTCGGTAAGAGTACGATGGCTCACTAAGCGAGTTCTCAGTAGAAAACCCATACCCAAGGAAAACCACTTACTAGGGCACAATGTTAACCACCAAGGTGAAGCAGGGAAAAAGGCATAATGTCCAAGCACATATCATGAAATATAGAGCAATCTAAGATACAACATAATCAAATGGCTTGAATATTGAAATGATGCTCACCATAATACTGACTTGTACCTCATGGAGCAAGGCTCACTACCTTCCAGAGGCTAGCTAGTGTGGTGGATGCCATCTGCAAAACTGTGACCATCTATGTTGGTGAGTGGGTTTCCCATCTGTGCAAAATGGTATTGTTGGTCATGTAGTCTCTCGGCACTCCATATCTGCAACCTGAGGGCCTCGAGACATCATCTCATCAATTATCCACAAAATGGGGATAACATCTAGCTCCTACTTGGGGACATGTTATTGTCGTAGATTGCATGAGAACTGCAGCATCTACCGGTAGACCTGTGCCTGCAAGGAAACATAAAACTATCCAGTGCAGGATGGCCTACTCATCCTTGTTCTCATATGATCATAATCCAAACCAACCAAGTTAGAAAAAGAAAATTTTGATATTTTTCAATAAATTATAAGCTAAGCATGAAATCAATATGCAAGCAGAGAAAATTGAAAATGAAATGCATCTAAACTAGTATGAGCAATCAAGATGAAAAATGCAGGGAATCAAAATGACTTACCTACTTACCTAGGACATGGGCCCTGAAGAATTCATGTGACCTAGATGTGAGTTTGGAGAAGAGACCCATCTATTAGTAGTGGCATCTTTCTCCCATCTAATGCTGTCAGATAGTACTTTTCTTTGCTAAACTTCCTTCTGATGACGTAAGGACCAAACCATGAATTGTTATCTTTATGTTCATATATGGGTTGCCCTTTCCTTTTTACCGCATGAGCACAAGACTTCCTTTATCGAAATCAATGCAAGGTGTACTCTTATCGTGTGGAGGCTATGTGTAGATTGTATCCTTGACAATTCATTCATGTTTCTCATCTTCCTTTTGTATAATATGAATAGATTCTGGCTCCTTCCTATGGTACTGTGCAGTCTTATTTTTATCTATCCATGGGAGAAACATCTCTACCAAATATTCATGCATGAAGGGTAACTTTGATGGATCATACTCAATAATCTGTGGAGGCATATCATGGTAGTGTTCAYTGACATAATTGGGGCCCCTCAAATTCATCACATGTGTATCYTTCTTTTCMATGTTATGTAAGATCTCATACGTGCCATCTCCCATGGGAATATATGCATGTGTAAGGTTCATACTAAGGAAAACTCCAAGGGCTGAGGACTAGGTCCTTGAMAAGAGCATMTCCCGGGCATCAGAGACATYGATCACCAATATGTCCATGAGGACACTGATATGTGGAAAATATATCAAAAATACCTCAACATCTTCACATACTCCCCAGACCTTAACTCCTCTTGAATCAATATCACAAACATTTCCAGAAGGTCGGGTTGTCTTCAAAAAAATTTGTTTCATTACCTTCAAAGATATGACATTTTCTAAGGCCCCTGATTCAAGCATGTAGTTGTTCAAGCAAAGGCCATTCAAGCCTAATGAGAGATAGAAGGGAAGATTCTTGTCTTTTGGTTGATAGAGATACATAGTGTTTAACATGAACGGAGGATCCTCCTTCTCACTTGTCACCTATAATATCCTCAAAAATTCTTTTTTTACGGAAGGGATCTTACACATCTCTCTCACTGGGACCATCATATTAAGTTTTCAAAACATGTTTGCAACATCTATATTAAATTGAATGTCATCTATAGGAGTTGGTTTAGAAATCAACTCACATACCAGTGGTGGAGGTGGTGGAGCCACCTTTTCTGTTGTTGAAAGAGGAGTATCATGTTGTAATGGAGGGGCTGAAGCATTTTTTCTTCTGTAAGTTAGAATTTCCCTCCTCCTTAATTCCTTCATCTAATAATCTGTTAGTTTATTCAAGGCATGTATTCTCCCCTCTCGTTCTCCTAATCTTGTGGCTTCATTGATCTATTCTTGAGTAACATGTTCATGGTTGAGATTGCAAATCATAAAGTTTATATTGTCAGCATAATCTTCATATTGTCGGGGGAATTTATCTTCCCTATGACGTTCTTGGCATGGGAGACACGAAGCTTCTATATCAATTTTTCCAACAGGTTTCAAAGTATCTGGGGCCTTTGCCTCTTGTTGAGGTCTGGGTTTCCAACCGGTGGCATCTCTCTCTTGTCTGGCAAACTGAGTTCTGGGAGAAAATTGATTTCTTTCCACTGTAGTCATATAGTTCATAATTTGATCCTTCACCTAGAMAAATTGAGTATTCATCTGGTATATATTTTGAGTCAGGGGAGAAATCRGATCAAGAGAATTATTGTTGGAAACCTTCRTCCTTGATTATGTCCTGCTGCGAGAGTACTGAAAAATTTCTATTTTTGAATCAAGGAGATTCTCTTCAATGTCGATACTGAATTCCTTATCTTCTTCCAATGATGTGGGCTTTTCATCTTTAAGAATGTATCAGAACTGTCCTCRAATGCATTCATGTAAAKGAGACAAACTAATGAAGTTGTAGGACGGTAATMTGTTGTAATTTGATTGTACAACTTGTCAAATCATGAAATGAATTCCTTTATCKTTTCATCCTCCTTTTTCTTTATTTGATTGAATTGAGTCCCAATTTTCCCACCATCTACYTTTAAATAAGGTGGAAAAAGCATCATAGGTCGTGATATGATTATCAGGGAGTCCCTTGAACCAATCAAGGGCTTCTTCAGTAAATGATGAAGCAAATAGTCTCATGGCCACATCTTCATGATCAATACCTGCATTGCCCATATCTCAACCCATGATGGCCATGTTAAGGGGTTTGTAGAGGCCTCTTTCCCAAGGGAGATCCATTGGAGCATGAGGAAGGGATCTTTGTAAAAGGTTTTTAATAACAGGAGACTTGAGAGGAGGCCTTCTTTGGTAAACATTAGAAGGATTGAACCTCCCAGGGAAAAAAGGTTTGGGGAAAGAAGGATTTTTGGAAGGTGGAGTGGCCAAATCAGTTTCAAAATGAACTCATCGAGAAAGATGGAAAGGGAACGTTCCTTGGGTGGAGTCTCTAGGCAAGCTAAGGGAAAGGCTTTAGGATAGCTCACCAAAGTGTCATTAGGGTGCAAAGAAGATTCAAAATCTTTCGTGGCAACGACGCCAAAATGTTATAGCGCAAGTTGTAGGTTGGGAAAATCCCAACCCAACCACAAAGCAAGTACTACAACTTGGGAATCCTACACCCAATGTCACCTCGATGTATGTCCCGCACTTCAAGGGTGATTAGGTCACTCTAGGGAGACAATCCCGGTGACCCTAGAGGGATTGAGATGGAGATGGAGGGAAATAGAAGTGAAGCCCCTACAGGTCAAGTCTAAGTGGAATAAAAGGTAGGGAGAGATGCCTTGCAAGTCAAGTAATTGTTTCCCCACAAGTATAGTACTTCTCTGGATGATTGTACCTGCCGGAGACACAAGAAAAGACACTTTGCAATGATATATGTTGGTTAGATCAGCAAGTAAATCTTGTTGTCCCTAATTTGCAGCAACATATAACAATGTATATCAGCAAGTAAATGGTATTATAATCTTCTCAATAAATTCTAGAGATCAAATAGAAAGTACAAGAGAAAGACTAGTAAGTGACTAGCTAAACTCAAGATGAGAAGTCGATATTCTAGCATAAAAAGATAAGGCTGTTGTAAACACTCGTCTTTAGAAAATAGTGTTATGTCTGTAACATTCAATGTATTACAGCAAGAAAATCAGCCACTAAAATCCCCTCAAACTTTGCCAAAAGGTGTGCTAGTCCAAGGAGAGTAAGTGTGCAAACCTTGAGCAAAATCCAATGGTTGATAAGACAGTTATTTAAGAAAAATATTTAGAGTTGATGCAGCCCTAATGGCTGAAGATGTAATTCTATAACAGCAGCAAGAAGTAGTGGGATACAGAGGACGCCCTAGTAGGGGAAGACTCCTCTCAATTAGGCAAACCAACTTAAAGCAAAGAAACTTTTCAAAAGACCAAAAATTGTGTTTCGTAAGGCAATGATTTAATATCACCAATGCAAAAAAGTATGACTAGTGCTTTTACTATTGGGTTAATGGAGTCAAATAAACAAAGAGCTTAGAAAAGATACATATTTGGCGGTGTAATCCCTTTTACTTCCCAAGGAAAGTTTCTTTAGGCTAGGGTTTAAGCTAAAAGGGTGTATGCCCTTGTACTTCTCTTATCAAACCCTAGTGTAATCAATGAGATGAAGCAATAAAATGATGAAGACTATCCTGGGGGTGTATGACCTTACACTTCCCACCTAACTTCTAGCATAACAATACTTGACTTGAACAAAATGATAGCATAATACTAGAAAACCATACCTAGGTCAAGAGAAATGCCAAGATAATCCACCACAAGAGCTCGAAAACATCATCCAAGGCTAGCGTTAGACTTCCATCAACCATTCACCAATAGATAGCCATAAACAAGTGCACAATAGATAAAAAGATCCRAGTGTGGCACAAATTTCAGACCAAGGCCTCTCACAAGAGGGAGAGTTTTGTTTAAAATGAGATCTTTTGACCTCTATTTATACAAAATGTAGCTAACATAGTTTGTCCACAAATTGAGTAAATCACAATATTACGCGTCAAAAACCCTAATCTTACCCCTTTAACAGAGTAATGTTAAAAAATTCACTTAAAATTTCACTTTTTGCACAAATAAAACCCTAATTTAGGAGGACGTCACCCCTTTAGGGGACGTTTTTCCACTTTGAGGAAGTCGTTGGTGTTGGAGAAGCATGGGTAGGCCTCCAAAGGCCACATGTCAAGCATCTAAGCACTCTCATCATGTTCAAGA
>JASDQU010501959.1:34347-51486 GCA_032191745.1 Picea mariana
GTGTAGAGGATGAGTTTAATGCGAGAGAAGATAATGAAAGAGAGAGTGGTTATCATGAAGATTCAAATGTTGGTGAAGAGCGTGAAGGTGGATTCAGGGGGCGTTATCAAGAAACAAAAGATTACACGCCTACGTTCACCTATCCCTCAGATGTTAGTGATAAGCTTCTTTAGGAAGGGCATGTTGAAGCAATGACTCTCGAACGATGCTCATGTGTTAAAAGTAGGCTGCAAAATGATTTGAGGTGCTTGGATCTCCCTCAAGAGAGTAAGCAAAGCTTGTATATTTTTTTGCATTCATTGCATAAATTTATGGATGTATAACAAAATATGGGGCCAACGACTGATAGTTTTATCGATTTGATGAGTAGACGAAATTCAGAGGTGATGGGCCTCGATAAATGAGAAGTAGTAAAAAGTAGATTTTGAAAAGAAGATGCAATTTCTATGTTCAATTTCAAAGAGGGGTCAAAGCAAAAGATGTTGAAGGTGCAATATTTTAAGCACCCCAACATAGCAGGACATCTTTATAACATATTTTTGGTAGCATATGGGAAGTTGTCATGGAATGATGAGGTTCCACATTACTTTGCTAGTCTCTTTTATGCAGATCTTTTCATGGGCATGCACCCTGATTATACCATCCTATCATCGAGTTATTATGGGGTTAGTAAATGACAAACGTATGATCAGAAAGGGGCCTATCGAAATGAAACATTGCAGAGGCCTCCACGCCCTTTGGTATCTCATCCAACAAGCGTATTTTCCTAACGTTCAGAGATGAGAGATACATCGGATGTTGGCAAGGAGGCTAGGAATGCAATTAAAGAAAATTTAGGATCATTTTTTTTATGGTGTTGATGTTGTTTGAACCGTCAGAGAGATGAAGCCAATTCTCAAGCCAATTTTGTATACAAAACAAATGAGGAGATAGATTCCATGTCCATAGAATATATACGGGAATATGAAAAAAATTGTCGTAATGGTTGGAAGGATTTAATTCAGAATGATGGACCGAATATCGGATTGGTATGTGTTACAGCTAGTAAATTTTTTATGCATTTGAGGATAGTTTTCTTGTAGTTCTAGATCTAAATACATATCATTGTATCTTTAGAAATAATTGAGTTGTTATTGTCATTAATTGCAGTTTGGTCATATGTTAAATGAATTTCCAGTAAATAGGGGACTTGATTCATCGATTTTAAATTTGGATGGATTGAATCAGGTATGTGTTTAAAAATATCCACATATGAGCACTTTAGTTGTCCAATCTTCACAGCTTGTTGAATATCAACGTACATGAAATTTTTGTTTTTGTATTAATGTAAACACATTGAACTCTAAAATTCTTAGTTGTGTTGTTCAAGGATTCCTATTCCATCTCTCACTACTTGGGTAGGCTTGTGCCAATTCTCATTGGGAGTGTTTGAAGAGGGTGGGAGTTCACATGTATAATTGCATGTTGAAAACGAATTTAGTTATGTATGAAAATTGCAATGTCATTTAAATTATTAATTTAAAATAAAAATGTCTTACAATATATAATTTATTGAATATTAGGGTATGGTGGGTAAGACCATGGCTCAACCAACCATTTGAATGCCATCCTCTTGTGTGGTTGATGATATTCAGGTTTGCACATCACATGTATTACATGTTTCAAAATTTAAAACTACAATTTAATGTGTTAAAATCATTTAATTATAATCTTCGAATGTACAAATTTGAAATGTGTTATAGGGAAATGTGGAGAAGTAGTTTTAATGTGTTAAAATCATTTAATTTTACTTTTCAAATGTACAAATTTGAAATGTGTTATAGGGAAATGTGGAGAAGAGAGTTCCTGGGACTATGCTTGAAGAGAATGTGGGAGATTGGGATTGAGGAGGATGGATCCATACCTAAGAAGGATGCATCTATTCATGATGATGCTTAAATGTATGTACATTGCACATTTGTGAGTTTTAGCTTGTTTTTATGATGGGCCTTTTATATATAAGTGTTCAAGTTTATTTGTGTTGAATATGCTTATTTGTTTTTACTTTTTTCAAATTTTTTAGTTACAATACAGATTGCACATGATACAAAACTTCTCTTCTAATTTTTTCCTTTTTGAATGATGCAATATTGAAGTTTTGCAGTAGTTGAAATATGTACTTGTAGAAAAATTGAAGTTTTGTTTGATCAACATTTTAATTAAGCCTTGTTAAAACTCTAATCATAAGTTAGTTAGTTTGCCTAACTGTTATACAGTTACATGATAGTTATGGTCTTCTTGTATTATATATGTACGTCTATGTACATGATTATTTGAAGCATTGATGAATATAGAGTGTGCCTTTTCTGCCAGTATTTATTTATCTCTGTTCATCATGATTTCTTGATTGCTTAAGTTATTTCTATTATGTTTCTGTTGTTTTCTTGATTATGAATCTAACAATGGTATCAGAGGAGGTTTGGGCCTCACTTCATCACTGAAGGGCCCAGGGTCCTGGAGATTTGAAAGCAGCTTTGTGTTTGAGTTGAACCCGTGGAGAGGAAATATGTGAAGAGGCAAATCTAAAGAAAAGTTTGGTTGTTGGTTCGTGTTTCTGGTCATTTCGTGTGCAGTGAAGAATGTAGAGAAAGAGTTGCGGGTTTAGTGAAATGGTGGTATGTATGTCTGCGACTTGAAACCACATGGAAAAGAAGGTTGGGGTTCGTCCACGCACAGAGGAGAGAGATTGGCGGTGAAAAGCTTCGAATTTAAGTGCGCTAAGTATTTATTTCGAATCTAAAAGAGTTAATGGTTTTAATTTCATAACTGTGTGATTTATTTTTGGCATGGGTAAAGAGATATCAAGAAGCAAGAGAACATTGTTGTTGAAGGAGCAAGAACCCTACCTGCAACATAGAACGTGACCCTTAATCGCGACCTTGGTAAAAGAAGCAAGAGAATCACTGTCAATCGGACACTCGATCAGACCAACCCCTTTGCAGCATTCATAATCTCATCTGCAAGGCACTCAACTATCGTTTTTATATTTCAAAAAGCACTTTCACGGGCACTAGTGGTGAGCAGAAATATTGCTTGATTTACATGTCTCAAAGGAAATATATCCATTTCTTGTCGTCGAACAACACTAGCAGAACCAATTCGAGTGGCATCTTCTCTTGGACCACTGTTAATAATAACATCCACTATGACCTTTATCGGGTTTTGATCGGTAAGGAGATTAATTATTTCCATAGCATGTTTGACTATTCGAACAACCATCAACTTCTTTCCATTGTTATGCCCATGCACCATCAAATAATTGGTCAATCATTCAACAATAGGGCATTGAGCCTTTCGAAACTGTTTCACCGAGTAACATCCATATGTGTGCATAGTGACCCGATTGAGTTTCATTTAGCTGAAGATCCATCTTTGTGGGGTAAAATCCACCTTCTTGCTGATGTGCATCATGTTCAGGCTCCCTTGTTCTTTGCAAATACTCTGGTTCAAAGGCTACTATAAGATCCTCAAATTAACATCAACACCCAAGTAGTCTTTGGTATTGAAGGAGCACATGAGAATATGTGAGCAACATCGCTTCTTACAGTTACTCATGGTAAATTTTACCAAACCTTATGATAAAGAAATCAAACAAGTTTTTGGGTTCAAGCTAGTGAAGGAATTGATAGTGTGCAAATGCCATAAAATCATTGAATGAATATCTTGGAACCAAGTTTGACTATCAATTTATTATAGTCTGACCATAAAAAAATAAAATTTCATTTTTTAAATGGCATGGAATTTAATATTTGGAGAAGAAGCTTTTGCAGAAAGCATGGTCTAAGAATATATGTAATCGAGATAAAAAAAAAAAAGATTATCAAATCTTTTATAAAGGGTATAAGAAATATTGTTAAGAGCCTTGTATGATTTTTGTAATGGAGTTATAAGGATGGAGTTATAAGGTAGTTGTTAAAAAAAAAAAAAAAGGGTCAACAAATTGTATTTGGTGTTATTGTTTAAGTTGTAGACCTACCCGAAATTGAATAAGGGGGTCTCTCATAGGATCTTTGTGTGCATCTAAATCATTGGTTATCCTGTAGTTTTTAGCAGCATTTATACAAGGAACGATTCATCTTCGCATGCACAACAAGATACAGAATTGAACTTTGTGGCATCAACATACAAACAAATGGCAAGAATTGAAGAACTATTTACAATATTGCGCACATTAATTAAATCAACTACCGAATCTACAATTGCAATAAACAAGTGCACTCTTAGTACAGTGATTACTTGTTTACAAGTAACACACAAGAAGATTGATATGTTCAAACATCAAAACAAGTTGTTGTCTGATGAGTTAAGTTTTCTTCGACACCAACAATGTGATTCAACAACCAAAATGACATCAAGGATGAAAATAATGAAGACATTCAGTTGACTAGTAATGAAAGTCATAAACATGAATATCAGTTAGATGAAGTCCCTATGTCAGAAAAAGTTGTGGTTAAATGTATTGTTCAACCATGGGAAGAATTGGAATTTAAACGAAATCGATATGGACTAGGATATGTAAAGGATGCTAACAACCTTTTTCATATTCCTAATTATTGTGAACCTGTTTGCTTTGTGAGTGGAGGTTTTTTGAATGATGATAAGAAGACAAAGCTTGAGGATATTGGTAAGGAACATGTATAGGATATTGTTGATGAACATGTTGTTACAGATATTCTATATCATGATAATCGGTCAGATAAAGAACCCATATAGTGCAAACACTGTCACCAATTTGGCCATGATAAATCAAATTGTTTTGATCTTCACCCATGCAGATTTTGTGGGAAGAAAAATCACCCCTCAATAAGGTGCCAAAAGCGCAAGAGAAAACAAATTCATTTTGAATGGTTAGGGAATTGGCGTTGGCGTTTGGAATCCAATTTATTGGAGCAGTCTTATCGTCGGATTTATACACAAGTATAGTGATACTTGATTGGATATATTTCTACATTTGATGGACATGAATGTTTTCAAGATTTGATGATTTAGGGTATGATCGGGGCCTAGTTGATGTAGTCTTCTGAGTTGAAGATCGAGTCTTCAGACTCCGCCAGAAGACAGTTTGATGTGTTGGATATCTTCTTGGCCATACTTGCGAATGATGGTCAAGGAAATTGGAACCACTTGTCCCTGACAGGGGGGAAATCTAGTTGAGTCGGGTTCCAAGTTTGATTTAGAGCATGTGACCAAATGATCAAGTATGCAACCTAGTTCCTGGTATGCAGTCTTGTTCCTGGTATGCAGTCTTGTTCCTGAACATATTGTTGTTGATATGGTTTGTGGTCATCTTAAAACCACCAATTGAGCAGAAGACATCAAGTTCTGCTTGTTACATTTTCAGATTTTTGAGCCTTGAGCTCTTGTTAGTTTATGGTCAACTTAAAACCATGTCATTTAGTAGAAGAAATCAGCTTCTGCTAGACATTCGGTTCGTGGTCATCCTGAAACCACTAAATGAGTTTGTGGTCACCCTTAAACCACTAATTTAGTAGAAGACATAAGCTTCTACTATTTTTTCAGAGTTCAGAGAGCATCTTCAACCAACACTCTGAATATTCGCTTGACACATTGTTGATTGTCAAGTAGTAGCAGTTTTTCAGGCAAAAACGAACTTATGATTAAGGGGGGATGTTAAAACTTTAATCATAAGTTAGTTAGTTTACCTAACTGCTATACAGTTACATGAAAGTTATGGTCTTCTTGTATTATATATGTACGTCTATGTACATGATTATTTGAAGCATTGATGAATATAGAGTATGTCTTTTCTACCATTATTTATTTATCTCTATTCATCATAATTTCTTGATTGCTTGAGTTATTTCTATTATGTTTCTCTTGTTTTCTTCATTATGAATCTAACAAGCCTTTGTTATTCATAGAAGGGTTACTCAACTAGTGTCTATATAACTTTTCAATGCTTCAATCAATCATTTTGAAATATATAGAACTCTTATATAAGTTTATCATCGTTTAAAATGGTACATTCAATCTTATTTATGTTTAGATCATGATGTAGACCTAATTTTGAAATCTAGAATTTGATTATATGAGAACAAAATATAGATCCCACATCAAAAAGCGGGAAGATTCTAAATTCACTTGGATTTAACAATATGCTAGATACCGATCTTATTTAAGATTAGATCATGAGCGTGAACTAGAACTATTCTAGATTTAAAAATATGATTACATGATCTTATTTATGATTAAACTTTAGATCATGATGCATGCAATTTTGAACTTGAGCATTTGATTATCTAAGAGCAGACTCTATCCTGCATTAGAAAAGGGGAAGATTCTAAATTTTCTTCGATTGCATTCCCTGCCTTCTTGTCCAAGAATGGTGTAATATGGATATTTTTGTTTTATGCATACAACGAAGTGAATTCCTTCTTGGGGTATTGTCAAACTCTTAACTAATTGCTTAGTAACCACAAACTAAAGCAATTAGTTATGTTTAGATCCTGACGAAGGCATATTTCAAAGAGACTTTTATTATATGTAATATGAATACACCCCATGTAGAAAGATGAAAGATTTACAGTTTTTGAAGAATGACTTAATAAATGTGCAGATTTGTGGTTTTTGCATGTACATGAAAGATTATATGAGAACATATATTCCACTTGTAATGTGCCTTTCCAAATAGGATCTCCAGAGAGGAGGCTTAATGGTATAAACCACCCCATTATACCATATCCTGGGCCAGAAAAGGGGTAAACATGGTTACTAGAGGTCACTCTAGTCAAAGGTGTTATGTTCGGAAAGTGACATTGAGCTATAATTGGTTAAAAATGCCTTTAAGCCATTATGAGCTAAAAATAGAACAAACGAGCTATATTTGGAAGTCAACAACGAATTAGGGTTTCAACAGTAAATTAGGGTTTACAAAATCTATAAGAGAAGGGTCAGCAACCTAATTCATCATTATACAGATTATGACTTGTCATTGAGGAGAGAGGCGCATCTCAAGAGAGATAGTTTAGTGGATTCCACAGAGAGACTCATGGACTCACCTATATAAGGTGAGTCCATGAGTCTCTTGAGATCCTTAAAGTGGATCTCGGGATCCTTCCTATCAAACCTATCCATGAGTCTCTATGTGAAATCCCTATAGGAGGCGGCTTGGGACATTCAAAGATAAATAATTAGCCAAGCATCATAAATAGCTAAGGATCATAAAGATCGTTGGATGTGATAACTTTATGTTCTATTCTATACATATTATTATTCCAAAAATGTATTTTTTATATACAAAGGAATAATTTGTTAAGCATAAAACTCTTTGTTTCTAATCCTCGCCTAATACACAAGTTTTTTGAAAATGTTGAACACAAGTATACGCAACATATTTATGGGCTATGTCTTATGTAGATCATAATGATTGCATTCTATTTAATACAATATCTACAACACCCAAGTATGATGTTCTCTCTATCATGTGGTGGGATAATGACAATGATGATCAATTTCTTCATTTTATATAGATAGTCATTTTATAAGTGATTGATACTTCGAATTGTTTAAGTAGGGATTATACTTCATGGTTATATTTTATTTTTGGCTAAATATTCATTAAAATTATATGTACAAGTTTATAATTGAGTGGGATATGAGAGCCTTTATATGAGACTATATAAACCCTTTAAACCAATACATAAATTATAATTGAGATCTAGTTATATGTGTGAAATTGTGTTTTTAAATAAAGAAATACATGATAATCATTTCATTAAAACTCGCCTTACTCAAATGAACATGGTATTAAAAACCAAACAAGATCAAATTTGGGGCATGACTAGAAAATCTAGAGCATGTTATTGCATCCTTTAAGTGGTCTGAAGGACATATGGGGACCCAAATATTTAATAATTTGGAATTGACCAATTTAGATCTAGTTTTATGAACAAAATTGTAAATAAAGTTCGATAAACTTTACAATTCATAAAAAATATAGTTCCTTATTTGAATGGACCATGAAAGTAAACTAAACCAAATGATTATAGAATCCTAGATATCCATAAATACGTGTACTTTCAATGCAAAATAAAAAAAAATTGGAACGTATGTCACTTGTTTAAAGAAATCGTAATGGTATGCCATCTTCAATTATTTGTTCATGATCGACTTTTGACATTTTCCATTTTCTAACTTTTGTTTTTTTCCTTGATTGAACCTATATTAACTTTATGCGTGTTGCACATATCAAATGACTATATTGACAACTTATGACATCTGACTGATAGTCTTGAAAGTGAACATGATTATCATTTTGATGAGTTTCTTGAAAAAAATAGCCTTTCAATACAATGGATCCTCTTTCATATATAAAACCATTATCATCAAAATCTTCTAATAACCTCATCTTTCCTTCTGTGCATCACATCAAATAATATTTCACATTTTCAGTGTTGTCTACGGGTGCAACCACAACAAAGAGATATCCTTCAAATAATTTGATATGTTCTAACAAGCAGTTCGTGTTAGATTATTACACATTGCACGTGCCATTAAACTCATTTACTATATATAAATTTTATATATCCAACTTACAAGTACATCTACAAGTTTTTTAAATATTTAACAAATATAGTTTCAGTTGATTCCATCTCCTCTGAGCTTGCAAGTGGCATTTTCCCTTTTATATTAAGTTCAAAATGTCTCCAATCTTTAACATATTCTTCATTTTCATTTTCACAAATCTCTATGGATTTTGTGTCCTCTATGCAAACTAAACAAAAACAAGATTCGTTTCTTCTATAAAATGCAAACACATTTTGATAGCATTTTGTTTTCACTGAATGCACTTTTCGCATCCCATGTATTTTACCGACCTCATATGGGATTGATCTATTTACATCTTTGTTTCCAACATACCAAAAAAACTTGCACAAGACAAGAACTTGTTAACCTGAAATCTATCAAGAACATGATTGAAGATCATATAAATTTGAACATGTGAATACAAATATCTTGTGTACATGTGTAACATGTATATATACACACACCTGCACACATCCCTTAATGGATTATTTTCATGGCTTAGCATCAGTTTACACCATTCAACA
The DNA here is from genome assembly GCA_032191745.1 of Picea mariana. Classification (NCBI taxonomy): domain Eukaryota; kingdom Viridiplantae; phylum Streptophyta; class Pinopsida; order Pinales; family Pinaceae; genus Picea; species Picea mariana. The sequence continues at coordinate 43,458 of JASDQU010501959.1, forward strand.
ACTTGATCAACGGATTCAAATTGATTGGCATGAGGGTTCATTTGATACCTTCGAAGTGCTCATTTTACATATGCCCCTGCAACGTCATGCTCTCCTTTTCCATGACCAGTCTTAATGAAATCCCAACAATGTGTAATGTTTGATTTCTTGTGAAGATGACACAACCAATAGAATGATCGTGAATATTTGAACTAACCCGCACATCCATATGACCATATCCAATGTCGATCGAATCCGATCCCACATTCTTTCAATGAATCATAAAATTTATCAAAACAATGTTGTACATAATGTGTATCATGTGCTCAATCATCACTTTTATAAAAGTGATAGTCTTTAATAACATGTCGATTGTCATTGGTGTTTTCTATGTTATCAAGACTCTATTGAGCATGTCTATATAGAACATGGACAAGTATAGTGACTTGATCGGAATGATAATATTCACTCTGTGTTTCTTTTTTTGCAGCGAATGTGTGATTCTCTACAAAATCAACTACAGACAAAATTGTCCCTGGTGGAAACACTTCACATGATTGTTTGAAGTGTAGGTCTTTCCATCGAGCTCTATGTGAATGCTTGGTGTGTTTATAAATTTCTTCCTCAAACTTATTCAAAAAATCTATCACACATATTTTATCTACTTTAAAATCAATCCTTTTGGAAATAACATTTGAAGAATGTGGAGCAGTGCTACTGATATATTCATATCTCTTATAATTGACTATTATATTAGAAAATGATTGATCATTCATACCAATAAGATACTTTGAGTGAAACAAACTTAGATTTCCACAACGATCACATTTCTTTCCACCAACACATTGTTTTTGGTAAAACAATTCATCACCTTCTCTTTCACATAGAATTTCATATATAAAAGCACGGAATGTGGAAGGAGGAGGTGAACTTGGCCATAAAGTTTTACTAAAATCAAGAAAAGTGTTGTAATATAACTCAAATTCCACATGATAATGACAACAACAAGTGTCACGAACAGTGATGGGTCTAACAAACCATGGTTTTTGTTGCACAAATGTATTGATGGAAATTTTAACTTCTTTGTGCTCTTCTTTGAACTTATTGAACAATTTTGTTTGTGTCATTGGCAATATATGTTTTGTATGTTCTTCATATTGTTTTTGTGTTATTCTTTGTCACAACACATCCATTGTATGTGTTAAAACATGATATTCTATCAACCAAAAATTACGGGATGATTCTTTAACATTTTCTACAAGTCTATCTTTGTAGGGTTGTCTAGAAATAATTGTCCAACAAGCAAGTTCATCCTTTGCATCTATTTGCAATTGAAATTTTATATGTTTGTACAATGTTTTTCTCGAGGTTCACATCGCTTTTGTCATGTGTTGTGTCAAACGATATTTTATGTTGCTAGATGAAACAATTGTTATTTGTATCAATCTATGTGCAACATTGACATCTTTTTTTCGATATTTTTCAAAAGATTTTAATATACTAGTTATATTTTCAAAGACATTATGTTTCACCTTTGTATCTTTTGTCGAATTTTGAATACCCAATAATGATGTAGCTTCTTTTAAATTTCTTGATTTTATTAGACAATAAAAGTTGAGCTTGTACTGTTACTTATTCATCTTTGAAAAAACTATTATACATATTCTTAACATGATATCTTATATAATTCGTAACTTATTTCTTCCCAAATTTGTCAGTATCAACATTTGTTAATATTTCATCAACAATGTTGATAGATTCTCCTCCAAATTTCAATTTAATGTTTATATTAAAAAAAAAAACCCAAACATAAATTCACTAAACTATATACAAGTGTTCAACTTATATTATCTAGACTTATTTACATACATATAGGTGATTCAACTTTTGCTTCAATTTCGGTTTCAACGACTTCATCAACGTTATGAGGCAAATCTATTTCTATTTTTTGAAAAACATCAAACCTGAATTACAATCAATTATATTTTAACCAATAATTTAAATAAATGAATTATATACTTTTAATATAGACAATATGTACATACATACCTGGTTGGACTTCTTCTTGTTGAGACTCTCTATTTACATCATCATCGTTTATTTCTTCAATATTTTCACGTTCTCGTTTCTTTCTCCAATAATGCTCTTTCCTTTGTTCATTATGGCGAGTTTCATCTCGAGTGCGATCAAATTTTATCTTGTGCAAACTTTTGTTGCCCATGCGTATAGTTATTTGTAAATTTTTAAAAAAAATTCAACATTTCAAAATAGTTTCAAAAGAACTTCATTGTCACAAAAATTATTCAAAAATAATATCAAGAATTTTATAAGAAATGTTTAAAAAAGCTTACTCTCAAAAAAATTCCCTTTGATATAATAAGAAATTTCTTATGAAAGCCTTCACCTTGGAAATAATGTTCAAGTAAGTCTTCACCTTGAAAAAATGTTCAACAAAGTCTTCACCTTGAAAATAATATTCAAGTAAGTTTTCACCTTGAAAAATGGTTCAACAAGCCTTCAATATATAAATTGTTATTCCAATAAAAACTTGAACTTCAAAAAGAGAATTTTTTTTTTGCATTCAAAACATCAACCACCTTGTTCAAAACAACGAAAAGGATCCTCCAAGTAGCGAAAAAGATGATTCAAACTTTTGCTTAGGGGCTCCACATATCCAAAACTATGAAATGAGCGAGTGAATTATGTGAAATTGTTTCAGACGAAAGTGTATTTATAATATTTGGCGCCAACGGAAATGAAACGATGCATCCCTTCATTTTTTCCTGGCCGAAGGAATTCTCTCACCAACCTTTCGGTCGAAAAAACTATTGTTCGGTAAAAAAGTGAGTAATACGTTTATTTTCCATGAATTTTGTTAGAAAAATATATTTCGGCCGAAAACCTACAAATGGAATTGTTTTCAGGAACCTAAGAATTCCCTCTAGCTTACTTGAACTTTGGAGCTTACGGACTCCTGCAAATACTCATAATTTAGTTTTGGAATTGATACTAATATTTGCAAAATTGAATCTACTTTCAATGGATATAATTTGTTTTCATTCTCATTTTTTTTATCTAATTTTATTTAATTTTATAAAAATATCACTACATAATATTTTCAAGTGACATTATGATTCAGTGAAATGGAATATCCATATCTCTAAAAATACACAGTGGAAAATTATAAAAAAATTATATTCAAAATCCTTAAACTATTCTCTTCAAAAGGGTATTTTTAGATTTTACTTTTAAGTAAAAATTAAGATAGTTACAAGGTGGGGGGGAACATGTGTTTAAAATCTGCAACTTTTTCAGCTTGGTCAACTTCAAAAAATTCTAGAAATTATAATATTCATCTGTTAGATTCAAAACTATAGTCATAAGAAAATAGAGTCTTTGCAGATTTTTGCAGTATATTTTGTTTTTCAAAAACAAAAGTTTAATAATAGATACATTGTTGGGGGAAAACATAACTCATTATCATTCCTTTCATTTTTAAGGAACATACTGTGAAACAATTTCCAAATTGACAAATCAAATCTCAATAAAAATAATTTGAAAAATACTCAGTAAAAGCTAACAAAATTCTTCACAAGTTTTGTTTTTACTCTAAAGTGAAATTCTAAATAAAAAAAAATACTTTTCTATACCGGAAATTGAAGAACTTGTAAAAATATAGTTTTTTTCTCATAACACAAGAAAAATGGACACCCATCTTCATGCTTTTACCGCACAACATGATAATCAAATTTGTATCAAACTCTCTAAGAATCCAATATTTCATGATAGGTCCAAGCACATAGATATCATGTATCACTTCATTCGAGACAATATTTAGAAAGGAGTAGTGAAGCTCCAGTATGTACCCACAAATCAATAGGTTGCGGATATTCTGACCAAGCCCTTATCAAAAGGGAAGTTTTAAGCATTCAGGGACAAACTTGGACTGGTGCAGAATTCCTTCCTCGCTAAGAGAGAGCGTTAATGTTTGTAGCTTGGAAAAGAACTTCTGCATAGGGTTTGTGTCAAATGTGTGTGAATTCGTCTAAGTCAAATCTATTTTGTAATTCACATTATTTATAAAATGAAAGCCTTTTAATTAGTTTTTTAGTCTATTAAAGTGCATTCTTAATGCAATAGTGATTTAGACTAATCTCAATCGTTGAACTCACCAAGAGATTAGGGGTTTTGTAATTAGGGTTTCAACTAAAGTATAATGGAAAGTCAAGGTAAAGGGTAAAGACACATTCATTCTTCATGAAGAAAATTTTGTCTAAAGGTGAAGAAAGAGAGAAAACAATGTAGCAGTGAGAGGATCAATCTGCAGTGATTGCAGGTTGGAGAACAAAGGTGAAACAATGATTATGTAAAATTGTAAAGACATTTCCATATAGATCCATATAATTGTACGTACAAGTCGTACAGTCATATGAACACACTAATTCAATGGGCTTCTTAGATTTGTCTTGCAATTTTCTTTATCAATAGGCATAAAACCTCGTTTTTGAGGTGTCATTCTAAGTTTGGAGTATTTAATGATAAATTGATTTTGAAGGACAGATTTTGTGTAATGTGTTTTATGCTTCCACTGTTAATTTCCAACTATATGTGTGATTGTTTCATGTTAATAAATATTGATATCTTTGGTTGAATAAAGTTCAATTCTGATTTTTTTTAACAAAGAGAAACATAGGATAACAACCACCTAGTGCCTAAAAATTCACAATAGTTTTAACAAAAATGGGTGAAAATGTTTAATTTTACATTTTTTATTGAGTTTTCCTCATGCAAAGGAAAAGGTGAAATATATGGTGGAAATAGATGGATTGGAACATGACATTTTGGATGTTGCTTCCAACTATGATTTGTTGCATGGTTGTATTATCTAATGGGAAAATGTGTATTAAGAATTAGTATTAGGGATCGATATTATTTGTTGGGATATTTAGACTCTTAGAAGTTATTCGAGATCAACTTGGTCCAATGTGTCTTTAGGAAATTGTGTGTTTCCTTAGTATGCATCAATATATATTTGTATTTATGTAATTTGATGCTCATGATATGTTCATATTCTCCTCGATACTAACAACTATATTGATTTTTAACGTAACACTGAAATGGTTTGTGATCTCTATTTAAAGAGCATGGAGGACCATTTGCTAATGATCAATTGTGAGAAACTCATATGTTATATTTTTTCCTTTTCCATTAATATATTGACTCAAGTGGTTGTGTTGGTTGAGGCTCTGGACTATTTCCCTCTTTGAGTGTTTTAACCACATAATACATTGGTGTATTGATCTTTGATTTGTTTGTGTGAGTGGTTGCTTAAGGTGTTTGACTTGTGTGGAAACGCCATGTTTACGAAACATGGTATCAAAGCTCGTATAAAGGTCCACTCTAGTTGTTGATCAAGATATTGAACCTATATCATTGCATGCATGAAATGATTTTTGGATTCTACTATTTTTGTACATTTCTAAGTAGAGAGAATTATTCCAATGCATCTCGAGCATTTCTTCAATTTGAAACACTTTTCGTTTTGTTTGCCTAATATACAATCATTTTTGTCAAATTTTGAGATATAAAGTTTCATTATGGTTTTTTTTTTTTTATACACATTGTTAATATTTCAATTTTTTTGTTTATATTTCCGGTTTGCTACTTTTTCGGTCTACGTATGTGCTTTTTTGTGCACCTTGTCTGATATTAGAGAACCAAAAACATAGCAGAAAGTGTTTTATTTTTTGCATATGATCTTTGCTCTACATTTTATGTGATCTTAGCAAATAAAAAACAGAGAGGAAACTTGTATTTTTTAAGTAAGCTAACTAAAATCTAACCCCAATATTGTTAGGTTTTGACTTTGTTATTTTTCGAAATTTCAATTGTTTTTGTGTGCAACTATGTTGAATCTTTTTTCAAGCAAAAATAAGGGTTGTTTAGGTAGGCACGCACTTTGAGGCAAAGAGTTTAAAAAAACAAAAAACAGAAAAGGCCACACTCCTCCTTCATAACATGTGTTATATATTTAGCATTAGCTCGCTTAGTTGAAAGTTACTTTATTGAATAATAGATCTTGAGTTTAAGTCTTTTTTTTTCATTGAGTTATTTTTTGAAAAAATTCATGCAACTTCAAGTTATCACAAATCATAAAATCCTTGAAATATGATAAGATTGATAGATACGAAGCCCCAATTAAAAGGGAAAAAAGGCACTACATAAATACAAAGCAAGAGAATATTTTACACCTTTCTAAGCTAGACCCAAAGAAATATTTTAGGCAAATCCTGACTCGTAAACTAAAGAAAATGCTATGACTTCCCTAACATACTGAAAATCCTACCTTAAAAATATTTACAAATACCGTAATGTCCTGGATTATTTACAAAATTATGTTTTCTCTATAGAATACATAAAGTTTGGGGTTAAGTGACTCACAAACAAGAAAGACAAGTACATTGAGGGCGGGCCAAGCTGAAATATTAAAAATTGGTGGACCTATTCTAATCCCTCACATACACAAGCTTTTCAATTTAGCAGTCAAGTGGGGCTTCCCTAAACCTTGGACTCAAATCCTCATTGTACCTATTTTTAAAAGTGGGGATAAAATGAATTCATCTAATTATAGGACCATTATGATTAGCCTCATTTTAGCCAAGCTATGTGGAAGTATATTGGAAAAGAAGATAAGCATGTGGCTAGAAATCCATAGAGAAAGAGCTAAAGGTCAGGCTGGTTTAGAGGTTATCATTCAACTTTGAACCACCTTATCACGCTTAGGATCATTGCAGAGGAGTGTCACAACAATAAAACCAATCTCCTTTGTTGTTTCATTGACTTTAGGAAAGCTTTTGACAATATTCATAGGACCAACCTTTGGAATAGGTTAGAAGAGGTAAAATTTCCCTCTAGGATTGGAGCTACTATGGCAAGGTTGTATGAGAACGTTATTTCCAAATTTAGGAGGAATGAGGGTTGGTCAAAATAAATTAACTACAATATAGGAGTCATGCAAGGAAGTCCCCTATCCCCTACCATTTTTGGAATTTACATTGACAAGTTAGAAGATTGTTTGGATGTTGCAGGTTGTGTTGGACCAACTCTTGCTAGTATAGTAATTATCCTTATTCTCTATGCCAACGATAATGTTCGTATGGAAATGAATCAATGTGACCTTAGTAAGCAACTTAGAATCCTCATTGGCTTCTGCTCTATTACAGGATGAACGTGAACATTAACAAACGAAGGTTATGATCATTAAGTCCAACAATATCATCTACGATACTTTTTCATATGAAAACAATATCTTGGAGGAAGTTCCTTCATACAAGTATCTTGGAATTGATATTCATCACAAACTCAATTGGAACTATAACATTGAGAAAAGGATAAATGGAGGGTGGAAAGCTTATTATGGGCTTGAAAATAATTGTAGATTAACAAACCTTTGGCTATGTGATAAGAAAAATATCCTCTTTGAGACTCTTGTCACTCATGTTATATTATAAGGATGTGAAGTTTGGGGATGCAATATCTCTCAAGAATCTTGGAGAAACATAAAAAAGATCCAAAATAATTTTATAACTTGTAATCTCAAAATTAAAGGCAATACACCCTAACCTATCCTCCTCATAGAAGTGAACATTTCCCCCATTGAGAGCATAGTTAGGGTTAGGTAGTTAATGTACAAGAACGGGATAAACAACATACATGACAAGAAGCTCCGAAAATTTGCTTCAAAATCTATCCAAAATCACCAACAACTCAAGCGGGGATGACATAATGATGCCAAGTCTTGGTTAAATCATTAGGGAATAAAAGAATAAGTTATTCTATAGAATATCGATGATATTAAAAATATTGTACAAGCTAAATTTAAGGAGAATCTATGGTGCGATAAATAATTAGAGGATAAAAGAAATTTAAGATAGTATAAGGAGGTCGTTAACCCAAATCTTGAAGATCAAAAGTATCTCTATGTTTTGACTAGCATAAAGAAGAGAATCAATATTGCTAAAATAAGAACTAATTCTCATGAGTTGCATAG
>JASDQU010501959.1:52872-71673 GCA_032191745.1 Picea mariana
ACTAATCTAATTCCATATACAAACAGTAAAATTAATGCAAGATTTAAATAAGGAAATCTGGGAAACGTATGCCTTTCAACAATGAATGGGCTTCACTAGTAAAAAATGGTGGCAATTTAACTTTATCATTTATGACTCTATTTTGGACCTTCTGGCAGTTGTTACTAGTGAAGGGAGGTTGCAAAACACACAAATGTTGATTCTCAGATGTGAGTTAACTGATGCACTGACACCTAAAATTTTGCATATGTAATCTGACACTCCAGTGAGCATCTCATATAGTAGAATTCCAACACTCCACCAATCAAAAACTTTATCATGGCCTCTAGCTTGAATAATTTCAGGTGTCATATATTCTGTAGTCCCACACAAAGAATTGGATCGACCCTACTCATCTACTTCTTTTGCTAGCCCAAAATCAGTCAACTTAACCTAAAATGTTACCAAATGGGGATTAACAATTGTGATATTTTGAAATCGGAATAAGAATATCCAACACAAGATTCCATGACTTCGAATTAACAAGGGTAGAACAAGAAAAAAAGCGTAGGCATTTGATTTACATTTACTATGTATAAATGTCTGCCTCACTACCAAGCATGAGAGAAGGAATAGCAGACATAATGAGATAATTAGTCAAGACACATGCACTTACATGGCCTTCGGAGTCTATAAGAATGTTCTTAGGTTTAAGATCTTGGTGTACAATCCCATTTTAATGAAGGTACGAAACAACACAAATGATTTCCGCAATATAAACCCAAGCTAAATCCTCACTACAACACACAACATTTACACATATTAGAGAAATAAACACCATCTTTGCATCTTTGCACTACCAAAATGGACAACTAACATGCATCTTTGCACTACCAAAATGGACAACTAACATGCATCTTTGCACTACCAAAATGAAATTTACAATTTTAATTGTAGGTAAAAAAACATTCGTAACCAAGATTCAGAGAGACAGGAAATGGAACCTGTAAGGAGTATCTAAGTTGAAAAATAAAGGGATGGACAATCCTTGTCAGAATGTCCCTTTCAACTTTTATGTATTCAACATGATTCTTTTCCAGTATTATGTCTTTCCTCATAACTTTCATGGCGTAAATCTCTGATGTTACATTTCTTTTAACCTGGAACACCTTACTAAATGCACCTTGTCCAACCACCTTAAGCAGCTCAAAATCATCAACTCCGATATTTTGAGTGACCTTAGGGTCTTTTGAGATTCAGGATGAGAAAATAAAAAACATGTTGTCATATGCAACTTCATTTCTTTCATCAATACTCTCAGGTTTTTCCAATATATTCCCTTCCTCACCTTGGTCTTTGTTATTCAAAGAAAGCTTACTCGTCTGCCCTCTGTAGAAATTTAATGACAAAATCAACAAGTAAATATTTGTTCATACACTTAGCAACCTAGAGATAACTGTCTTGTATGGACTCTGAAATGTCTAAGCCCACATTCATAAATTACCATAAGTAAAAATACACATTTCTAAGCAATTTTGCAGTGGTAAAAACACAATGAACAACAACCATTCAACTCATGAATAACTCGGAAATTTAGGAAAATGCCAGGAAAAACCCCAATGTGGGGAAACCCAAAGAGAGAGAAAGAGAGATTCTATTAGCTTCAGAAAATATTTATCAGCAACTACAACACAATTTATAGCCAAGAGAGACAACTTACAACACAAAACTGTCCCACCACAAAACTGCCTTGAAATCCATGCCACAGTCCGTACAGTTGTATGAATTTGTTGAAAATGGCACCTCAAAAAATGTGCCCAAAATAAGCAGTTGTACCTTTCCTTCTATACGGTTGACCTCCTTCAGAAAACTCTACAAATGTTGCTTCAAAAATTGTGCCTTCTCTTTCCTCGATTTTTGTGCCAAAGTTTGTTTCTCTACAGCCTGTACAGATCTATACAGTATGACCTAACCCAACAAATAAAACAAAAACACTCAAAAAATAAAATTCCTCCTTGGGATTTGCACCCTATCTCTCTTGGGAAATATGCCAAGTTGTTGCTCACTTTCCTCTCCAAACTCTCCTCGGAAATATCTCTCACACTCTTCTTCACTTGTGTCTGGCACACTACCCAATGCATTCTTTTATAATTTCTGAACATGACCTTTTACCTCTCAAGTGTCTTTTCACCTTCCCCAACCCTAAATCCAAAGGCCAAGATCTAATCTTGCCTTTACAAGATCAAGGGTCATGATTCATTCCCTCCAAAATAGATCACTTAAAATATTAAATTACATTTCACTTTATTACATAAGTGCACTTTATGAAATAAAGTGACTTTAATATTAGCAAGTACAATTCATTAAAAAGTCACTTTAATAAAAGAACCACTTTATCACAACTTTATATAAACCATTACAAAGTCAAGTGTCTATTAGTGTAGGTACAAGGTAACTTCAACATACAAGACACATATGCAGAGTACCTCCCGAGCTGAAAAGATAACACTCCCTCTTAGAGAGGGATGTACTCACTGCCATATCCATCATCTGGTTCCATCACACTGTGCTCAGTAGGATCTCCCTCTGAACCTGGAGCCATCCTCAACACCTGCACAAAACTCAAACTAGAAGATATTCTTCTGAAAGCTACCCGGAACCCTGAGATCTTTGGAGAATCCACTCCACCTTGAGCATCGGTTTGATCACATCGGTTGAGCCTCCTATCAATTCTCAGAAGAGACTCCCTCTCTTCTCTCGGAATGCAAGATCGAATCCTTGGTACCACCATAGTCTTAGGAGCCTCCTCATGCTCCTCATCTGATGTTGAATAATACCCTGAAGGTTGTCCTCGAAACATATACAACCTGTCCACCCAATCATCAATCAACTGCAGTTCCACCGGGTCCACTCCCTCCATGTAGATAAAGACATGTTCCCTCTTGAACAATGTACAATATCCTACATCCTCCAAGGCTGAGACTGAGAGAAATTTAACCCTCAACCCTGGAAAAAAGAGAACTCCATCCAGCTCTAGGAATTCTCCATACTCAAGTTGGAATCTAAACTTTCCAACTCCACGTACAACTCGTGCCATACCACCTTCATTTACCACCTTCCGGTCAGGACATGTCTCTGTGATAATTAGGAATATTCGCAAAATTCCCACCATGTGGAAAGAGGCTCCACTATCCACAATCCATCTAATATCATCCCCAAATCCTCCGCTACCGACACTGGAAACTATAGTAACCAAAGAAAATTCCTTGTCATACTTGGAAGCAAAGTCCTCCATGGTAGTTGTAGCAGTTGTCTCATTCCCCTCCATTTCCTTCTTATTCTTCTTCCTCTCAGGACAATGAGAAGCAAGGTGCCCCAACTGGTTACAACAGTAACATCTGACTTTACTCAATTTCCTCCCGAAACTTCCTTTCTTCTTTCTCTTTGCAGCAAGAGAAAAATTATCATCATCTCTATCTGTCTTTTGTCCATTGCTCTGAGATCCTTCTTGGATCTCCTCTTGAGTGAAATCGTGCCACAGTCTGCTCCAATCTAAAAGATGCTCATGACCCACCACACACTTCACGAAGACTTCCCATTCTTTGGTGAAGCCTTTCAAGGCTATCCTCACCAACTCTGAATCTAATATGACCTCTCCAACTGCAGCCAACTCATATTTCACTTAAGCTACCCAGGTAAGATAAGAAGAAACACTCTCCTCCTTACCCATCTTGGTATCATGCAACTTAGCCTTCAAGGCCATCTTCCGGTTTTCATTCTTCACCTCAAGTAAGTTCTTAAGTGCATCCCACATCTCTTTGGATCTCTTCTTCTCAGCCAAGTGTGGGATAAGGTGATCCTTCACCCCATCCAGAATAATCCTCTTAGCTTTGGCCTCCTTGACCTCATGCAAATACAAAGCAACAGGATATGTTGTGGGAACCACAACAACATAACTGACATAGTTCCAAATCTTGTTCTCCTTGAGAACAACTGGCATCTGGACCTTCCACTGCAAATGGTTGGAAATGCAATCCAACTGATCCTCAAATCTAATTCATGCATCCATATTCCCTGTCACATCTCAAGGAAAACAATCACAAATTTCCCCCCTTCAAACTTGCCCAAAAATCTCACTGCTCACTGTCACTTAGAGCCCAAGCTCTGATACCATGTAGAAATTTAATGACAAAATTAGCAAGTAAATATTTTTTCATACACTTAGCAACCTAGAGATAATTGTCTTGTATGAACTCTGAAATGTCTAAGCCCGCATTCAGAAATTACCATAAGCAGAAATACACATTGCTAAGAAATTTTGTAGCGAAAAAAACACAATGAACAACAACCATTCAACTCATGAATAACTCAAAAATTTAGGCAAATGCCAAGGAAAACCCCAATGTGGGGAAACCCAAAAAGAGAGAGAGAGATTCTATTAGCTTCAGGAAGATTTATTAGTAACTACAATACAATTTCCAGCCAAGAGAGACAACTTACAACACAAAACTGTCCCACCACAAAATTTCCTTGAAATTTGTGCCACAGTCTGTATAGCTATACAGTTTTGTTGAAAATGGCACCTCGAAAAATGTGCCCAAAACAAGTAGTTGTACCTTGCATTATGTACGATCGACCTCCTTTAGAAAACTCTGCAAATGTTGCCTCGAAAATTGTTCCTTCTCTTGCCTCGATTTCCATGACAAAGTTTTTTGTTGTACGACCTGTACGAATCCGTACAATACAACCTGTCCCAACAAATAAAACAACAACACTCAAAAGAGAAAATTCCTCCTTGGGATTTGTGCCCTAGCTCTCTTGGAAATGTGCCAACTTGCTTCTCACTTTCCTCTCCAAACTCTCCTCGGAAATCTCTCTCACACTCTTCTTCACTTGTGTCTTGCACACTACCCAATTCATTCTTTTATAATTTCTAAAGATGACCTTTTACCTCCCAAGTGTCTTTTCACCTTCCCCGACCCTTTTCACCTTCCCCAACCCTAAATCCAAAGGCCAATATCTAATCTTGCCTTTACAAGATCAAGGGCCATGATTCATTCCCTCCAAAATAGATCACTTAAAATATTAAAGTACATTTCACTTTATTACATAAGTGCACTTTATGAAATAAAGTCACTTTAATATTAGAAGGTACACTTCATTAAAAAGTCATTTTAATAAAAGAACCACTTTATCACAACTTTATAAAAACCATTAAAAAGTCAAGTGTCTAGTAGTGTAGGTACAAGGTAACTTCCGCATACAAGACACATATGAGGAGTACCTCCTGAGCTAAAAAGCTAACACCCTCTAAGATTAAGTTCAAGAGATGGGCCAACTAACGAGTGAGACTGGCTATTTATGGTTTGAGGATCCTTAAGGCAAGGAATTCCATGGAAATTCTCTATTGAATCCACAGTATGACAAATACATCTGAAAATTCAATCTCATCATATCCTAGTTGTCCATTGGATTGAGAATCCAATGGAAGTCTTAAAATGAAATATTTGCACTTGTGAACTTCAATATCACCAAACACCCCTATAAAAACCATTGCTATAGATAGACCACAAAAGAAGGCACTCTAAGAACAAACTTAAGCAAATGGGCACTAACATACACCAATCGAATTTCAGGAATTCATGGGAAAAGGCGGGTTAATATACAAAAACAGAGTTTGCCCATGTTTCCCCTGTTACAGGAAAGACCATATGCAACAATGCATCTTGAATTCATGTGGCACGCTTCGACCTAAACCTACATCGCAGTTGAGCCAAGCAGTTCAATTTTCAAACCGTAGACTACAAAAGAACTAGAGAAAGAGAATCGTATGTTATATTTGAAATACAGGAAAGTTGTAAGAAACAAATATTTAATTGAAAGTGGAGACTCCAAAACAGAGAAAGAACCAGGTTCAAGGATTTCAATTTCATGGTGAAATAAAAAGCATGGAAAAAGAACAGAAGGAACTCTCCTTAAATTTCAATCGGTTATGCACAGATAGCACTTAAACTATACAAAACGTTTTTTGAACACTCATAAAAAAACCTAGGAAAGTTGTAAGAAACATATATTTAATTGAAAGTGGAGAGTCCAAAACAGAGAAAGAACCAGGTTCAAGGACTTCAATTCCATGGTGAAATCAAAAGCATGGAAACATAACAGAAAGAACTCCTTAAATTGTAATCGGTTATGCACAGAGAGAAGCTTCAACAATACAAAAAAAAAAAAAATGAACACTCAGAAACAAACACACAAGCAGGTTGCTTGCAAACAAGAAAATTTCACACAAGGCACACTTTTTAATTTCTAGCATACAAGAATTCTGGGACAAGGGAAAGATAGTAATTTTCGATTGGAGAACCCATTTTGAGATACTATAATTTCTCAGATAAGAATGCATGAAGAGGCCACCATTGATTATGATTTCGTACAACTTACATATTCGATATAAACATTTACACGCAAAGCCAACTATCTTAATGGGAAAGTCAGTTGATAAAAAAACAATACCATATAACGATATAATATTGGTTTCAGAATTCAGGAAGAATTCTAATTCATGTCAATAAATAGATGGTGATCATACAAGAAAATCAAAGGATTGTGTCTAATGCAATGCTTGTTTTTACCCGGTTACATAGCATTGAAATCAAAAGAAGTTTAGCAAAAAACCATCGAAAGGAAAATTGAGGTCCTAGGAATTGATAAGACAAAGCACCGCAAGCAGAATCTTTAAATCAAGTAATAGAAAAGCATGCATCAATGATGATAGAAAATTGTTCATTATTACCTGGGGAGAGTGCAAGGGAGGAGAAGGATTTGCGTATTGGCTACCCAAGTTTGGCTTTTGCGACACCTTTCAGCTATTCTTCTACGAATTTAAATATTTTGGAATTTGGGTAAACATAGGCCTTTATGATGCCTTCTCAAAAAGGAATATACGATGCAGTGTAATGGTCCTTCTCACATCCCGATCAAGTTTTCTTCATTTAGGAGTCCCTTAGTACTCTAAAATTGTTGCTCATTTCCAAATCGCATTTTCTAAAAGGTATATTTTATTATTATTATTATTATTTATATATTTTTAAGGTCATTTTTGTCCTAAATTTAATTAGAAATTGTTGAAACTGCATATTTTAGTGATTAAATATAATCCAAGTACCTTAGGGTTTTTCATAACTTTGAATCCATTTATACATTTAAAATTGCAGTTTTATATTAGGGAAAAGGCCAAAAGATAGAACGTTTGGACTTGTTAATTGTTTATGGTATTTTTAATTGTTACTAATTTAGATCCAAGTATGAAGAGAGTTCGGAAAATAATTGAAATGTAAATTTCTAGGTATTTAAAGATTCCAAGTTAAGATGAAGTTTGTTTTATTTTGTTTTTTTCGAAGGTGGAAAAACCTATCATAAGTTAAGATCATTGAAAGCAGGCTCACTCATCACTGTAATTCAAGGAAAAGCACGACGCCAAACTAAACCACCTAAAATGACCACTTGGTGGTCCCTAAGGGGTAGACTTCCACTCCTTCTGCATGCCTTATCTTTATTGCTATCTTGCCAATAATCATGTTACTGGATTCTGGTGATAGTTGCCAAAAAAAGTAAAAAAAAATACAATGTTTAACATTAGAAAAATAATTGGAATGATTGCAAGGTGTTGTACAGCCCAGTATGAGGAAATGTTGTCACGATAATATTATGTTAGATAACATTATATTTAAAAAAAACAAATAAATAAATAACAATAAAAATAATAATGTAACCTCAATTAAAAACATCCTACATATTACATATATATATTTGGTACTTATATATGTATATGAAAATATCTAAAATATTAAATATTAATTTCATATTAAATTACACTAACAAATTTTTCACCTCGGATAATCCAATACCAATGATAGTAACAGTAAAAAGTCAAAAACTTATATCTGTTCAAACAATTTCTAAAAATCACTTTAACAATATGATAAACTATAAAAACACACATTCTTAAATTTAAATATATCAATTAATTAAAATTCAATTAATTTATTATTAAAATCTTACGCCTCATTAAAGCCATCCAAAATTAATAACGTGTCTCAATTCTAATCTTGTGTGCCAATATATACAATTGCATGTCCACATGGTAAGAGGTTGGTTGCACACTAAAGAGGGCCTTACATATTCATATTCATATTCCTAATTCAATCCATATTCATTGTAGCATTTGTTATCATACATGAAATCTTGAGAAGGTATATATATATATATATATATTAATTAATTAATGTAATTTAAAAAAAAAATATTAATTATTAAATAATAATAATAATAAATTCATTTATATATATTAATTAATAATAATAATAATAATAAACTCATTTATATATATATATTGGAGATCATTTTATTTCTTTTTAATTTTCAAATATTATAATAAAGAAGGAAATGTAAATTATTTATATCACTAATAATAATATATAGAAATGTAAATTATTCATATCACTAATAATAATATATATTAATAAAAATATTATTTTTAAAACTCCCTCAAGTTTAACTTTAAGAAATTGTTTCATTGCTTCATAGTAATTAGTAATCAAATATTTTTTGCATAAATCAATTACACTATTATGCAAACTAGGGAATAATAAGAAGTGTTAACCTAATTATATTACATATTATCTTATTTATTTTTTTCTTCTTTTTTTTTAAATGTTATTTTATTTTGGTTGTAAGATTTGTTCAATGGGCTACTAAAGTTTTAATAAATTTGTTACTTAAATTTTAATATATTGTAATTTTATTTTTTTTGTTAGTGGGTGTTCATAAAGGTAGTAGCCTTGTTATTGATTGGTCGTGGACCTATGTTGGTTGTGTTATGTGGGTGTGGGGGTTTCTCCTCCTTGCTTGTGGGACAATTTGCGTGGATGTGGGTGTCTTCCCTTGATACCCCTCCTCTTTTGTGAGTTGTGTTGTGTGGGTGCCTATATGCAATTGTGCTTGGTTAGATTCTACTTCTCATATGTGGGATGAGTTGTGTAGGTGCATGTGTGTGAGTAATACATAATTGTATAGATAGAAGTGTTTGAATAATACACGATTATGCTTGATCAACCTCTCATTCTCCTCTGTGTGATGTGATGCGTGAACAACTTGTGTGTAAATAATACACATTTTTTTTGCTCACTCTCCCCTCCTCCTATGTGGGTACACATTTATACTTACTTAAACTCCCCTTCTCCATAGGACATGTTGTGTGGACATGCGTAAATAGTATATAGAAAATTGAAATATATTTATATCAAAGTAGGTATTCATACACCCAGATGGGGTGCTGACAAGTGTGGCCACAAAAGCACATGCATCACACCTAGCCACCACTTCAACATGAAACAATGGTTAGACGTGTTTTGAAATTAAAAGGTATTGGTAGGCAAAAGCGGATGACGAAAAGTTGTGGTAAACAGGGTACTTCACCCCCTATCCATCTGAAGAATTCATGGCGTATTCAAATAGAGAGGGAGCGAGGTACAATGGAATGACGAAGTGTTTAATGTGGGGTGGCACTATAATCATGGAGAAGTATATAGAGATGGAGACACAATATGATGTTGGGATAAGGTGGGAGCTCGAAGTTCTAGAAATGATTTGCATCATGGGAAGGCAAGACTTATTTTTGGACAAGGAGAGTGATGTTGTTATGGTTAGCTTGAGTTGGAGATGGGAGATGAAATGGTGTAGCTCTGATGGTGGCCCTTTTCTTTCAATGGGCAGATCACCCTTATAGGCTAAGGTAAAGCTTGTCTTGAAGGAGGAGAGGGTTTGTTTGGGGGTTCTCGTGGCTCGGGGGCAGCTCAGATGACGGAAATACTTTATGGCTCTAGTCGTTTCTTGAGATTGAACAAGGGCACTGGTAAGATTTGGGTGTGGCTTCCTCTGTGGTAGTTTAGCATACCTTACATTACTTATGGAGGCAGAGGAGTTGGTTGTCGTTTTAATTGTGGACAACCTATCATAACTTACTTTTTAGCAGTGAGGACAACCATTATCGTCTACTATACATGAATGTGAGCTCACGCATCACTGTTATTCAAGGAAAAGCACACCACCAAACTAAGTAACCTGAAATAAGTCTTGCTCTCATTTAGGTTGTTAATTTATTTCCTTACATCCAAGAAAGACAAACTCTTAACCAATAACAAATAACTTTAGAGATTACTCCAGGACCAAAACTAGTGCAAATTTGACAAACTCGTTGTTGCATATTTGTCTATGATGAATTTTGGGGAAAAATGGAGAAGAACATAAGTGAAATCCCCAAATTTTAAGCATATTTCAAATTTCAATGCTTCAGAGTAGTCAATGAAGTGATTTATGGTGTCGATCTACGAGTTGCAGAGTCGAATTTGGCCTTGGAGTTCAAATTCCTATGTGTTTGTGGTGGCAGTGAATATTTGTAGATTGACAACCCAAATTAATTCAACCATGAGGATCCATGGTCAAGATTTAGTCATAGAGGTTCAAGAAAGGAATTCCTTACAAGCCTTCGAAAAGAAGGACTCGAAAAGACTTCAGAATCAAGTGTGAGGTTGAGTCTGAAGGGAGGAGTCTGAGGGTACGAGTTGAGTAAACGATGACCGTTCATCGTATCGGGGGTTAATCCTATTCATTCCTTGGTAGTCGGATTTCAGAAGAATCATGAAGTAGTGCACTAGTTGGAGTCTAAAAAAGAGAAGCCCGAAAGAATGAGATACATCAGATGGGTTGAGGTCATTCCTAGCCGTCATATCTCACAAAAATGTTCTTTCGGAAAAGTATTTTCGAAAGAGCTTGTTTAGAAAAGTTTCGATGAAGTCAATCCGACAAAGGTAACCAGTGTGCAGTTTTGGATTCCGAGATGATTGTGGTTGTTGATCGGCATGTTCATTGACAGCCTAATATATAGGACAAGTATGTTTTCTTGGAAGGGCCAAGGGTTGAAGAGAATTCCACATCAACATGCCATGTTATAGGACACATCATCACGAGTGGGTGAATCATCCAGTGCCATGTAGTATTCAAATGCAAGTCTTCAGAAGGAGGCTATCAGAGCTCAAATTTCGAAATGGATGAGGAGCATGGAAATTTGTGTCCTCTGATGGAGGTCTTCTTATGAGAGGGTTTCGATAGTGCTTTAGACCATGGGTTTCAAAGGGATCTGTGTACCCCTCCAATTAGAGTTTTCAATGGATGACGTTCGATAGAGCCAGTCCAACAAAGTTTCAGACTCTGATTTTTGGGGAGTTCGTGTAACCAAAAATTTAAGTTTTTTTGATGGGCATAGGTTCTGAAGAAGATTAACAATCCATATCTCTTCCAAATTGAGATCAACGGTGCAGATTGCCACATAGGCAAAACTAGAGCATATCAATTCTCTTCCAAATTTTTTTTTTTTCATCATAAATGGAGCATATTAATTAAGATGGATATGGAACTTATGGTTTTTCTCTGCAGAGACAATCTCTACAAAAGTGGTAGAGAGGGTGATTGCCCATTTCTGCTTGGATTTGTCATAAATTGTAAAATAGTGGATTTTAAAGGTATGGGTCCAAATCATTGGCAGAGGTCCAGATTAAGCCAAAATTCACGAAGATAGTCCCAAAAGAAGACACGAAAAGAACCCACAAAGGAATTGAATAAATCCTAAGGGGATTGGAATGGGGATGTTGAAATAGGCCAAAATCCACTATCTTAGGCCATGTTTTTGGGATTTTTAAGATTTTCGGAGGAAAAGTGACCCCAGATCACAAAACTGAAAAATTTTATTTATTCAAAATTTTATACACTCCTCAAGAAAAACAACTTTGATTTGGTGAAATGTTTCCAGAAGTGCACAAATTGAGAGATGGTCAGTTTTGCTAAAAATTCTAAGTCTGGAAAAGGGGGGGAAAGGATAGTTAGCGTTTCCAGATTGCTGCAGTTTTTTACTAGAGAATCAGATTGAAAATATGAAAGTTGTTGTGAATTCCTTGTAATTATTATTATCTAAGCCTCTTACAAAATTTTATCTATTTCTTGACATATTGTCTTATGTAGTTGACCAAAGTTGGCATTTCAATAAAATTACACCAGTGGAGAAAATGCACAAATGGGGTGAAAATGGCCTTTTCTGGAAGTCCTAACTTTTACCTCAAAGATCAGATCGGGGCATGACTATAGTCGTTGGAAATATAATTCAGAGGGGAATAACTTGGAATTATTATAATTTGGAGAATTGTGATATAAATCTTCATGAATTGAACACAAAAAGGACTTGTAGCCTTAACTGACAAAATTTTTATAACATGTATAATTCTAACAAAAACGGTTGCTTGCATATTTGGAAGAATTAAAGATACAATTGGATAAATTCAAGCCTAGGATTGGATATCAGAGTCATGGAAGTGTTACAGGTATTGTGGAAGTTGGATGAGGCAATAAAGAGCTATAATGTGAGTAATGAAAAGCGGATAAAGAACTCAAGAAGAATGGAACAAAAAGATTATTATTCAGCTTCTACAGAGTGTGAGTGAGTTGCAGGAAAGAAAAAAGAATCCTCACATAGGACATCAATCCAATAGATTAATAATTTCATTAATGGGCATTAAACGGAAAAGTAAGACTAAATATCCTTGAAAGTAGAGATGTGTAGATAATTGCAAGCTTGATGTGAAAGAGAACAAGCAGCATAAGAGGTGATGTGTGAGTCGTCTCTATGTGCCAAGAACATGAGTTCCCGAGAACGATTTGTTATATATGACTTAGCTACTTTTCTAAAAGTACTCAGAGAAATAAATCCACTTCTGATATTAGATTTCTTAGTGGAAGCGAGATACCAATGCAGAGAAACCAGGGATAGAATAATGAAGGTTCTTTCACTTGAAAAGTGCCACTATATGAAAATAGACTTCCATTGGGAATGGTATTAAGTGCGAAAGGTATGGTTTCATAGGGAATTGTTAAATGAAGTAATCTAATGGGAAAATAGGAGTAATAGTATTTGATTCAAGAATGTTGTGGTAGTAGAGTGATGGAATGTTCTGAGCTACCTCACTCCAAGGTTCTGGAATGTTTCATAAAGCTAAATTTTGGATATGACTGCCTATGAGAGGTTGTTGTAAATAGAACACATTGGTTGGATTGCATAATGGCCAAGTGGAACGTAGTTGGAAAGTGCTCAAACCAAGAAACAATAGTACATATGAGCAGAATGGGAGCACACAAGGCAACAAGGATATGAATAAATTCAAGGAAAACCAGCTACAAAATAAATAAATAAGTCAATTGAAACATAAATGCACTAGAGTGCATGATGCATACAATGAATTTAGATGAATTATTAGGCATGGTAATAGTGAATTCTTGGTGCATATGGATTTGGATTTGTGCATATGTACATTCTTGGATATGCATATGGCATGCTTGTGGACTTAGAATAGTATGTTATTATGCAATCATGATGTTAGGGAAATTGAGTATGAGTAATGATAGATTATGTATTCAGGAAAAGTGATATACTATGGTTAAAGAGGTGGATGTTGCTGCTACATATGAATTCCATCCATGTGAAGACCCATGAGGGTGGTATGAATGTTATCGAAAGGATGGAAGAGGAAGCTTACGAGCTTATACAAATACCAGTTGATCAGATAGCATCATGTAGGTTGATAACAACTATGCAGGTATGCATTTAGTTTCTTCTAATACATAAATCTTGAAGGGAATTGAGGTAATAATTCCCTCAGTTAAATTTCCAAGATTTAAATTGATATGTAATGGTTGAAGGCCTAGAGCATGTAAATGTTGTTGCATTTAGATAAAACGTTAGTTGCATATTGTGTTATTATTGGTTATGGTATCATAATCAGGTCAAGTCAGGAGACATACTCTTGCTACAACAATGAATACCCATAGGGCTACTCATGTTCCAGAGCATGATATGGTTGGATATGGAAAGTAAATAGTGTTATGTGAGTTCTCAATGGCTTCCCCTATATAGCTAATGTTTGGATTGCAACCTCTTTTATGACACTAAAGAGCACTTAGGAATTATGTTTCCTTGTGTTGTGTATGGGTTGAAGATGATAGTATCCAAATATTTGGGCAGTATTGGGAAGAGTTCAGATGAGTGTGAGGCATTGGCCAGACCTTCCAACTCACCATGGTGGAGTGCATGACATAGTTATGTGGTATTATGTAGTCAATATCGGGATGCATTGTGTATATGTGACCATGGGTATTGGCACATTGATTGTTATTTTATTGGCTATTGTTTGTGGTATTATGAAAATCTTATGGTATTGAAAATGCATAGTGAATGATAGTGACAATATATTTAATATGAATACTAGATGAAGGTGATTGAATTGTTGTCTATTTCAATTCTGAGATCACTTTTTGGAACTATTGAAAATGTTACAGATTGGTATTAAAGGAATAACTGAATCCATTTTGGTGAATGTGTGTATATATGACATAGAAATGATTATGCTAATAGTTGAAATGATGTGAGTAGGGATAACTCATGAATTTGAGAACACTTCTAGAGATGTTAGATAATGCAACAAGAAAGTTGCAAGTTAGAGTAGTTACATAATGGTGAATTATAGAAAATCTTTGTTGAGGGAACCGAGTAATAAAAATATTGATGGCTAGAAGAAAGAAACGACATGTTGATAATACATGTGTAGAGGATTATGTCTTCATTCTAGTTACTAGTTGGATTAATGGAAGTGATTGAATGGGTGTTGTAATCAATTATGAGATCACTTTGTGAATTTTTTTAATGTTTCCACGAAAAAATATATATTGTACATGAGATATTGATAGTTTGTTTGGATGAGTGAAGGTTGAGGAAAATTGAAGATGGAGTGGTCTTGGATATGGAAATAATGTAATCCCATAAGGAAGATTGGTCTCTATTGTGGCAAGAGCCAAACATTGTGAACAGAATACCATGCCTGAAAATTTAATTTTTCCTGTATAAAATAGATTGAGAATTAGAATTTAAAAATTACTCACAATTTGTTTGGCTGGGTATAAATTGAAGAAATTGCAACAAGAATGGTCTTGGATATGGAAAAGATGTAAACCCATAAATAAGACCAATGCCTAGTGTTGTAAGAGCCAAACATTATGAGCATAAAGTTCATGCCTGTAAATTTTATTTTCTTGTATAAAATAGATTTGAGAAATTAATAGTTAAAAATTGTTATGATATGCTAACAACTGGCTTATTTGATTGAAGGTTGAGAAAATTGCAAGAATAATGGTATTGGGTATGGAATTTTTGTAATCCATAATCAAAATTGATGTCAGCAGCTACAAGAGCCAAACAAATTATGAGTAAGAAGCTCATGCTTGGAAAATTTTGTTTTCTTGTATAAAACATATTTGACATTTATGATTGTGTGTGTATAATATAGGTGAGATGTTAGCTATGGAAGATGGAAGCTTGAGAAAAAGAGCACTGGAAGGAAATCGAGCTCAACGATGAAGGCATAAAATGAAGAAATTCCAATGGACTTGTTGTAGCTGGAGTTCTTGGAGCCGCAACTCTCAAACTTCCTGGTTGAGTGCACTGGAGCCCTGGAGAGAAATGGAACAGTCCAATGGAATACATGGTAGAGAAACGGGTTCATTTCTTTGGGTTGTGCAAGTTTATAGGGAAGGAGAGCTTGTTGGTTGAAACTACTGCTAGAAATATAAATTATGAATATCATTATACATTTTTTGGGTCAGAATACCTATGTATGCATGTTTTATTTTAGGCCAGATTGCCTATGTATATAAGCAATTGGTTGGATTTCCTCTATGGATTAAAGGCTAGAGTGCCTAGAATTCTAAGAACATCGGTATGGTATTGTGCACTAAGGACAGTGTCAAAATAAGGGGAGGGGTATGTAACACCCGAGTTTTAATACCTATGAACTAGAATGTGTTATGTAAATGCGACATTAGGCTGGTGAGCTGGTAAAGTTGAAAAGGGGCTAGAGTGCCTAGGAAATGTACTACTTCCATATGCATTAATAAAAATAAATTTCTCGTTGCGAGACGGACAATGACAAGAGATAGGGGGTTATGATTTCACGAGAGAGGGGACTTAAGGGGATAAGTCTTTTTATTATATTTTATCTGGCCATATTGGCTTTAATTGAGAAAAGTGGTCACATGAGCTTATTCGAGGGAAGGCCATGTGGTTCGTGATTTCATGTAATTATATGAACATCCCTTGTGGGTTGTTTTTGGGGTTCTTATACATTTACTCTTATACTCTTTCCTTGGGATTCTTCGTCATTCACTCTTGCTAATTCGTGTGTTATTGGTTGGAGTATGGAAATGAATGGCTAGAGGAGGAGATCCATTGTGAGATGGATGTGAGGAATTATTGATCATTCAAAGTGGGAATGGATGCCTATGGGAATGAGTTTGATGATGGTTCTAAAAGAACTGTCACAACTGAGAATCCTTGGAGTTTTGAACATGGATATTTCCTAACCAATAGCATTAGAGCCCTGGAGAGCAATGGAACATCCCGAGGGACTACATGGCAGAGAAAGGGGTTCATTTATTTGGGTTGTGTTGGCTGAAGGGGAAAGATAGATGGAAATTAGGATTGTTGTGTGGTTGGGAAAACTTGAGAGCTAGTTAGCCAACTGTTGTGTGTTTTAGATTTGGCCTAGGACCCGTCCTTGTGGATTCATAGCCCTGGATCAGGGGTGACCTGTCATTGAGAGTAAATGAACAACAATATCTATGGTTGGGAGGAATGGCCTTGGTCTACAACCAATTGGTGAATGTTTACTTGAAAAGATAAGTGTTCTTTTTGTTTTCTACATAATTTATATTCTGTTGTGTATATTTATTTTCTGAGATGTATTTTTGTGTGCATGTTTGTTGGGTTTTTCTGTGCATGGAAAGTTGTTCATTTATCTTATGTTGTGGCATGAATCTTGATTACTGCATGTGTGGTTATTTCATTCTTTCATGTTGTATTTTGAATTAATTATTACCATATTTCAAAATCATTTTTTGAAGTTCATTTGGGAGTAGCATGGCCAGCATGTGTGTGGCTAGGTATGTTACATAGATTTACATATTTTTAAGGTATATATTTTGACATGTACTATAGTATAATGTCCTTTGCAAGTTATTGAATATGATTGGGTTGCTAGTTGTTAGTTAGTAGTTAATTTTAGTTGTGTTTAGCTTGTTGTAGGATAAACTAATGACATAAAAAAATATACTCCTAGTACATGTAAAGATGATATAAAAGAGTTGACTAGATTGGGTGTTAATTACAAAGTATAGCATGCATGTCCAAAAGATTGTATCCTACACAAAGATTGACATAAAGATAAGTCTGAATGTCCAAAATGTAAAACAATTTTCTACCACTCTGATGTAAAGGAAAAAAATGTCCCACAAAAATTATTATGCCATTTACCCATCAAGATTGCAATGCATGTTTCAGTATACCTCTTTAGTTGAATATATCGATTGGAACACAAAATATAGGAGTGGATAAGACATGTTATGCATTCCTACATATTATGAGGCAATGAAGCACATGGCCTAATTTTTTTGTATGTGAGCAAAGAAATGTAAGACTTGTCATTGCAATGGACGAAGTGAGTCCATTATCTTTCTAGTATACAGATTATAAAATTTATCCCATTCTTGTAATAACTTATAACATCCCTCATTGGATGGTTGTGTAAAAGAAGCATTTAATGTTGTCTCATATTGTTCCTATAAAGCGTCAAGTTAGAGACATGGGAATTTATTTAGAATCGTTGATAGAGAATATGTTGCTCCCATGAAATTAAATTTAGATGTATGATATTTCATGACATGTACCTAAAAAGTCATTTATAATGTACGGTGTGATTTGTTAGACAATCCATGGAAGGCTCGGAGTATGCAAGTATAACATTTCTTTTGTAATAGTTTAAATTTTTTTATTAATTAATCATTGGGTTTCATCAACAATCGATGCGTTATGTATATTTTTATTAATTTTTTGGTTCAGGTCTAAGGAAAAAAGGATTATTCACTTGTCCATGCCATTGTGAATAAAAATTTTCAAGGTATTTAAAAAATTGATAAGTGTGTCTATAAAGGATACATGTCATTTTTAAAGTTAGACCATCATTTTTGTCAAATGAAGAGAGATTTTAACGAGTTGATCAAGATAAGAACTCCCCCTAGGCCTCGCTTGTAGCATGATACCAATAGATTGATCAAAGAAGATTGAACTATGCATTGAATTAGTTTGGGGGAATATGTTCAATGGAAACACTACTTCAAAATTAGAATCGACTTCTTCATAATGCACTTGAGTGAAATAATATTCAACATTCTAAACTAATTGTTGTTCAGAACAAACCTATTTTCAAAGAATATGATGATGTCGATTCAGATCAACGACCAATACAGAAGAAAATATGTGAGACAACTTCATATTCAAGTACAAATGAATTTTATCTTCCTCTTTCCAATCCAATAATCAGACCTTGGGAAGAAATTGGGAACAATAAGCACAAAACTGGTATCAGAAATGAAAAGGAAGTCGCCTTTCATATCATGGATTAAACCAAACTGATCCAATTCCATAGTGATGGATTCCTTAAAGAAGTTTTATATTCACTTGCTCTAGTTCAAGAGCAGATTCTGAAATGCCAACATTGTTAGTGAGTTGACCACATGGAAGATCATTGCTTTGATATTCAACCTTATGAGCATTGTGGAAAGAACAATCATCATTCAAACATATGTTTTAACAAAAATAAATTTTCCAGAGTA
>JASDQU010501959.1:72018-84145 GCA_032191745.1 Picea mariana
TACTAAAAAATAGCTTATGGTCATATTTAAACCATCATCTGAGAGCACTTCCAAATAGAAGAAGACATTATCTTCCAGCTTCTAGCTAACTTAGGAAATTTTTCAGGAACCATTGAGCCTAGAGCCAAGTTCCAAAGTTTCTAGTCATAAATTGTAAACCACCATAGTGGTTTGTGGTGCTCCTTAAACCACTACAACCATTTAGTATAATACATCAAATTATGTTAATGCTTTAGTTTGTGGTCATCCTAAAACCACTAGATTCAGAGAGCACATTCAACCATTGGCAATTGTCCACTTCCATATTTCAATTGCACACTTTCAAATTTCAGCTCTCACGTTGGACTCACATGCATCCCTTCAGATTAAGGGGGGGAATGTTGGAAACCTAGTCCATGTGGATAAGGAATATGCAATGTCACAAGATGTGAACTGTCATCGGGAGTCCAGGATACACTTAGAAGAAGAATTTAAAGGTCATAATCATGTATTTATATATGTATCATATTATTAATGATAAATGTAATTCACACTTATCTAAATCCGTTGTCCAATAGACAATGATCTAGATGAATTCAAAATCCCCCCTTGATGTCATGCCAAAAGGCATGGACAAAGCTTCCAGATTCTATGATCTTTCATATTGGAAAGAAATTAAATGACATGTTTATTGGATCCAATGCACATGTTCAAGAATGTGTCAAATTCTCTTTGGAAACATATTTCTCCCATTAAGAAATATACAATTGCATCTATAAGAGATTTAATTGTATCACAAGGAAATATATACAAGAAAAAGAAACAATGAATGTAGATGGCCAAAAACATGATCTCATTGCACCATGGATATTGTCTAAGAATGCCTTAGATCTTGTGAAGAAGGTTATTTGTACAATTAGAAAACCAAAAAGATATAGGTCTTCATTGAGAAAGGTATTCACTATTGATGGTCATTTGACAAGTCTCAAGACATATGATCACCATAATTTGTTAAAGGTACATATTACTAATGTGGTTGTGACATCAATTAGTCTAGAATCCTTAATTTACCCCCAACCCTCATAATATTACTACCATATTCTAACTGATTTGAGGATGCATATGTTTAACATATATATCTAGTAGATATACATGGATCCATTATTTTCACACAAGATTTGTGCCATGCCATCAGACATTTATCTGTGTTTGTAAGGGTTGTTTTCTCATATTTTTATCTTAGACTGTAATTTTTTTTATCGTCAATTAGTATACAAGTCAAAATATCAAGTAATATGAATTTTATAGAATTAATTAACAATAACTAGGGTCATCCTGACTTTAGGTGGATCACATCCAAAGAGATAAATGTCACAAGCATCCCTAGATATCAAAATGAAACAATAGAAATTGTTTGAATTTTTTAAAAAAGAGTTGCTTGAATTTTATGGATACTCAGGGATATCTTTTGGTAAATTTGGTCAAAAACATTTAATTAGTTAGTGTGGTGAGTTGTGTATGGATACTCTTCTTAGAAAGTTAAATGAAAATACTTAAGGGATTTTTAGGGCAATGATCGCATCATGAAGGTTACATTGTTAAATTGTGCATTGTTAATGAATATTTATTTGTTATGTCTAAGTTCCATAAACAAATGCATATAGATGCTCCAATCATATGGCATGGAAATTGTGATGAAGAACGATTAGAAGGGGTGAAACTTGAAATAAATGGGGAAACATGGGGTTTGGGAGTAAATATACTTATTTGACATATATGTACTGGTAATAATTTTTCTTTTTTAGCAATTAAGTGTTTTCCTTGTAAAATGTTTATAAATTGGATTAACTGAAAGGGAAAGTGAACCATATGCATTGAACATATGAATTGGATGTGAAAGGATGGTATGTGATGAATAATGTAACTACATAAATTTAAATTAAGCATATTTATGTATTGTTACAAGTTTAAGGATAATTTTTTATTTTAATATGAAAATATCCTACGGTGTGGGCATATGATCATCATTTTAGAGTGGAGAATGTGAAACATGGAAAAAAAACATGTGATTGTGGTGTATCTCTTTCATTTGATTAAACAAGGTGTGCATGTTCAAGAGATACAAATCTAATAGGACAACTTGATTATATTGGCACCATTTAAGAGATAATTGATTTGGATTGTATCTCATTTAGATGTGTGATTTTTAAATGTAAATGGTTTTATCTTTTTGATAGGAGATTTGTTAGGCATGATCTAGTTAGTGAATTTATTCTATTAACATACATAAAGAAACATTGGCATCTCACGTTGAACCATTTGTTCCATACAGGTTCTCTTACATCCTGATGTCTCTAATGAAAATTGGTGGTTTGTTATTCCTTGCACACCCAAGAGAAAATTGGTTTTCAAAAATGTACCTATTTCAATTGTTGTAGAAGGTCAAGAAGAGGATGATGTTAAATGCATGTGGTGAAGTAAATGTGGGTGATCAAATAGAATTAGGAGTGTAGTGATGTCAAGTATCCATTGTACTTTAAGTCATTTTTTATACACACACATGTGTATGTGTGGTGGTTTCATATTGCTATTTTGTGAATTTTAATGAATTAGAGTTGTTAATTCATAAGTTATATTTTAATGAACAAAAATCACCCAATGTTTGGCTCAACCAATGGGCATACAAACACATCAACACTAAACATAAATAAGGTAAAATGATAAAAAGCACTAAAATTTAAGCATTTTGATTACCTAAATATCTAATCTCCTTTATCTACAGTAGTCTTCTTTGATAACTACGATGACTACGTAACTAATATATACAAATATTGTAATGAACTCAGTGGATTGTGACATTGTAGGAAACACACTCAAATATGATTATGATTAATAATTTATTATAATTGTTAAAATTATTTTTGTAAGTAAGGGTAGGAATTATGTTATATTACATGTGGAAAAAACTGATTATACACATGGAAAAATGTTCCAAATGAGGTGTCTCAACTCAAAACCTATGCTATGGAATCTCATAATTTAATCATTTTCCAAAATAAAATTTAGGATTATTTTTATGCTATAAAGCCTCCATCCTCTATTAAAAAAAAATGAAATCTAGTAAAACAAAGATTTATATTTCTAGGCATATGGCTTTTACTATCATATAAAAAAATAATTGAAGAAAATTGGACCCGAGCCTCTATTAGCTAGTCTACATCATCATCCAACAATATAGCATGTTGGAAATATTCACCCTATTGGTGCTTTTCTCCATTTCCTATGCCTCCTCCTCTATCGCTCTTTTTGAGAATTGTAGGGCCTGTAACATAAAATAGTACTTATGATTCAACTAGTGGAGCTCATCCCTGATTAGTTCCTGAGTTGGATTGTGGCTTTCCTCCACAAACTCTAGATGGAATGAAATTAGTTCGTATGTGTAACAATATAGATCCAAAGTTAAGGAATACTTGGTATTCCTACATCTGGAGAAGCTTGAATTTGGGATCATATGTGTAAGCTCTTCATCAATTTTGGCATTATTGGTGGCTCCCTTGTGGTCTCTAACTTTGTCTTCTAGTTTATGTAACCTCATTGGATAGTGGTGCCTTTGTTTCTAACCTCAAATTCTATTTCAATCCTATGAGCTTCGGTCTACATTTTCCTAGACCTGGTGTATCACCCTGTCAACTTCTGGTGTGTTCTATGAGCATGAGGGTGACCTATATGAACCAAATATACCTCCCATGTGTCAAATTTCAGGTTGTCCTTTTTAACCAAGCAATGAACTATCCCCATTAACTTTCCCTCTTCCTCTTTAAGTTATCTGGATTTATATATCAAGATCAAGACCTAGTACTCCATGTTTTTTAGTTTTCCTATTTTCCTAGCTACCCTTTAATTCTCCTCCACTAGGTCTCCTTGTCTACTATGCAATCTAAAGGCTATGGGGGAAGCCATTATATGGTTAAGGTGATCAATGATGAGGAGAAGTATGGTTAGAATGAATTTATTGGTAATCATTTTTCTAGTAGATATCAAATTCTTAGTGTGTACAAGCAACATCATTTCTAATCACGAATTGGTCTTCTCCAAAACAAGCTCCAAAACCTTCAAACCAGACACTATAACCATCAACTACCTACTATTCAATTTCCACATGGGTACTTTGATGAACCCTATCCTAGGTCGTATGCCCCCTCCCACCTACATGTTCTCCTTGGCACATGACAATACTAATCACCATTTGATTGACATGAATGGTTATGTGTGGTGGTATAGGAAGGTCACATTACCTCCTCAACACCCCATTTGGGAGTTTATAATTTTTAATATTATTAATATATTATTATTATTTATAAAGTTATTACTATTAATTATAATATTTGTATTAATTAAAAAGTAATGCAAATTATTAATAAAATATTTTTAAGCTCTTATTATTTATTATTAAATTGTTATGATCTAGACATATTAAAGCATCTTAAAGA
This sequence comes from Picea mariana, assembly GCA_032191745.1. Lineage (NCBI taxonomy): Eukaryota > Viridiplantae > Streptophyta > Pinopsida > Pinales > Pinaceae > Picea > Picea mariana. Next base: position 76,488 of record JASDQU010501959.1, read on the forward strand.
ACCCTAGTAAGGAAAATCACAAAACTATAATAATAATAAAGTATCATTGTACAATGAGTCGAATAATTAGTAACACATTTACAATGTGTTGATTTAAACACCCTCGCATCAAGGATTAGTTTGAGCTCTCTAGAGAAATGATGAGGTCGAAATGGTGTTGATATGATACCAGTTCTATAACCTTTTTTTTCAAAATTATTGATGCAACCCTAACATGGTCATGATGTTGAAATTATTGATGCATATGATGTAACATTGATGCATTTGACGTGGCCAATGCAACCCTGATGCAAAATCGATGCATGCTACAATGGCAAATGACACAAAGTCAACACAACTAAGAGAACCATTTTCTATCTTAGTGTTGTTGGCATTGTTCCATGATGCAAATTTGATGCAACCTTGATGTAAACACAATGCATGATACGACACCCAATAACAATGCATGCTAGGAAAAATACAAGGTTGATAAGGCATTTTTGATGCAAATATATGATGTCAAAGCATTGTATTGTAGTAGTGTTAGGTATGGTATCCACGAAACAATGTTGGTACATCCATGCATACAACCTCATATCAACAACGGGTAGAATTCACATAACTTAGAAAATGATATGAATAACAATGTCATTTAACCTTTAGAAAAATGCATATAACCAAATTGATCTATCAAACATGCATGTGTTAATTCCCATTTTATCATGATGATAACTAAGAACCAACTTCGAGAAGTCAAACACCAACTTCCTTCACAAACACACACCAACTTTTTTCACAAACACAGGGATGGTAAGCCCCATAAAGAAGAAGGATATCTAGGAAGAGACCAACTCCTTATAAGGGTGTTATTAGGAAATTACATTCAATCTTAGTTAAGTTTAAAGCCCCAAATAAATTCTTGAAGGCACTTGATCTGGAGGTTGCCTTACACATAAAAATGTATACAAAATAGTAGTGGTTGTGAATATTGACATGATAAAGCATGCTACAATTACTATATATTGCTAGAATTAAATTAAATACTAATAAATATTATTCATTGATATTGATATAGTAGTAGATTAATTATATATATATATATATATATATATATCCCTAACTTATGTTAGTAATTGATATCATAGTCACTTGTTACACATAAAATTTGTTGTTATATCGTTTATAATAGATGTCATGATCAACATTATTTCATACATAGACAAAAATTAGAATCAAGTTAAATAGTAATAAATATTACTCATTGATATTGACATAATAGTAGATTAATGTTATATGTTTATCCCTAACCTATGTTAGTACTTAATGTTAGTAATTGATATCATAGTCTCTTGTTACACATCAAATTTGTTGCTATATCGCTTATAATTGATGTCAAAACCAACATTTTTTCTCACATAGCCACAAATTCATTAAATTGTACTAGTGCATGGTCCACTCAATTGGTCACTCAACTGTTGGATAACTAGGGAAGCCAAAGTTGGAGGAGCTTTAGTAGACTCATGCATAGGGTGAAAATGACCCATATGGGAGGTAATCAAAGGGGTGAAGGTATATGGGGCATCAATATGAGAAGTTGAAGGATCTTCAATATTAATGGAACCAGGTTCATATTGGGGGAGTGGATGCTAGAAGGTAGCAGTAATAGATTAACGAATATTAGAAAGGTTCAGATAATGGTGAGTGTAATGACCAACCACTTCGTAAATGGTACAAGGGCGATTATTTCTAACTCGAATGGTGTGTTTCTTCCTTTGGTTAGGCTTGGCACATGTTAGAGTTGTCACTAACCCCAACATTACTAACATTTTCCCATTGTTCATGGTTCCTATTCTTATGTTCTTGTTTTTCTTCCCTTTGGTTGTTGGTTGGTTACTAATATATATCTGGTAAGGGGCCAATTTGGGAAGAAGAAGATAGGACCAAGTTAACATTTGGTGAAGTAAAGAAGGTAGAACAAAGTTGACTAGGAACACAAAACAACCAAAATAGTAGTGTCATGGTCAAATTTGGAAGGCTTGGAGTAGTCATGATGAGTGTACCAACTTTGCAAGTGGAGGACAGATAAAGGGACCCTCTTGTGGATGGTTCTCTAGTTTGGTATTCCCTAAAATATCATCCATGCTAATAAATGTGATACACAACTAGATGCCAGTCTAAATCATACATGGGGGAATCTTTATGGGAGCATGAGGGAGAACTAAATTTGTGTGGATGTTATGTTGTAAGTAATGGCTTGCTAAAAATATCATAAAAAAGTAATAAGCATTAGCTACTAGGATTATTGGGTATAATGTATCAACCAATGCATCGATATTAAGAACTCAAAAAATAGGTATGAATCTACAATAGTCTTCAAAGGTCCTAGAGTGTATGTTTCTAATGTCAACAATGAAGCCTCCGAAATTATGTCTCCAATGGTAACAATATGGTTTTGTAAACAATATCTCAAATGGTGAATAACAAGGTTTGATAATTGTTTCCAATGGTGATAAATATGGTTCTAGTGACAACTTTCCTGATGATGAAAGAAAAAAAAAATTGTGCTCCTATGATATTGTCAAGGCTCAAGCAAACCACTATGTGAAATATGGCCTTCCAAATGACCTTCCACTAGGGATGATGAATTGTTTTAGTAGTGTAAGCCAAGTGAAGGTGTGAAAGGAAATTTTTATATTGACCAATGTCCACGGGTTAAAATCCAAGGGTGAAGGTACACTATTTGTCTTGGGTACCACTCACAATCCTTAAGCATGTCATGTAGGATGATCTTAGAAATGGGCCACTAAGTTTCTACTTCACTAATGTTAAATTGGGGGTGGGGTGTAAGGTGGTCAAGCTCATGATTCAATTTCATGTAGATCCATGTGAGAGGAAATCTAACAAATCTACATTCTAGCCTCTGTGTAAGTGCCTATTTCGAAAGACATGCCCCCAACCACACATTTTGTCTACTTTAGGACCTCTCTCCTAACATATTAAACCTCTACTCTCAAAATTTGAAGATATTTGAGTGTTTTTGGATCATTGACCTCCTAGACCATACTTTAATCTAACTATGGGTATTGTTTAGCAAAATCTACTAGCCCTATGTTCACTAAACCCTTTCGCAAATCAGTTTCGGTGTTGAGGTAATAAGCTAGAGACTTTTTGAAATACTTATTGATAATAGATTATATTAAGGGGTTTTAAAGGTTGATCACTTTCTTATGGTAACTTTGTGTGCAAAGTGTGAAGTGTGAGATTATTGAACTTGAAAAAAATTCATTAAGGAAATAAAGGAAATGGCAAGTTCTTGAAAATAAATTAATATTTTTTTTATTTTGTCAATTCCAATTCCTTAAAATAATTTAATTTGATTAATTAAACATCAATAAAGTAGTCAATAATTTAGGGGAAAATTAACATGTAAACTACACCATCCAAGTAAACAAAAAATCCTTAAAAAGTTCCCTTTTGAAGCAACTGGGTGGTCCATAGAAGTGCACCTACACATCTATGTGTCAATTAGAATGTGTAGTTTAGAATTGTGTTATTGTTGAAACTAGATGGCACACAACTACAATGAAATGATTAAAATAGGTGAGTAGTTTTCCATGGAGAGGGAAAAAGGCACGATTTTGGAAAAAGAGGAGCTCTTAGTTGTGGCTTGAGGAAAAATGAAAATATACACTACGCTAATGACTAATACCAAGTGTCAAAAGAGATATTGTCTTAAATCCAAAAAAGGATGAGACTCAAGCTCTCATCCCCAGTATGGTCACCATTTTTTATGCATGATTTGGTGTAAAAAGTGACCAAAAGCACTCAACATTAGGTTGGATCCATTGAGGTAGGCATAAACCCTAATCATTTAAATGCATCAAATGAATGGAAAACTTTAGAGAAAATGAGAGGCAAACATTGGGAGAATCCCCTTGCAAATTTGATCCTAGAATGGAGCAAGAAGAGGAGAATTCAAGTGCATAATCCACCTCACAATGAACCTGCGCAAAAGAAAACAAGAGAACCAACTTTTCTATTTCCCAATAACGTTGGTGTTTCATATTGTTCACCCAAATGCAATGAGAAAACATGAAAAATTTGAAAAACATTATTGGGGGTAGATAATGAAATATTTGTATTGTCACTAATTAAAACATTAAAATGAAAATAAATTTTCACCTTGAGGAGTGATCGGGATGGCCTCCAAAACTCTCTTTTTGGGGGGTCTCATCCTCTTTATAACTCTCTCTAATTCTAAAGTGATTTTGGAAACAACTCTCCTTATGGAATGACAAATGAGGGGAGAATTGGGCAACATGACCACAATGAATCTTAAAATAAAGATTAAATCATGAGAGAATTCAAATCCTTGGATCAATCCTTACAACATAACTTTGCATGATTTGAACTTGTTGAAATGGAGGGATGAATCCTCAATGTATAGATTTCTCGGTGCAAAAATGAAGCTTGAATGTCAAATTCTCACCCATGTGAATGCATTTACACTAGGAATGGCCAATCACCCTTTAATTCAATGAGTTTGGTCGATTGGTATGGGTGTTATGTGACTAAGTGAATTTCATTGAAGTGACCATTTCATTGAATGAGTCGTAGAATCAATGATGATCCGGATTTATGAGCGGAACAAAATAAACAATAGATTGAATACAATGACACAGAGATATGGAGAACAACAACAAATATCCAATGAATAATAACTTATATTGAAACTGTAAAACTGCATAACTAAAAACAACTTGCTCGAATGGTGGTAGTTATCTTTAAGAAGAGATGTGGCTGATATGCGCATCTGTCTGAGCAGAATGATTACAATGAGGCTCCAGAGGCATTTTTAACATTACTCGTGAATGCCAAAACCCTAGACATAAAAAACCTAACCCTAGTTGATGAAACGCCAAAAGTTTTGTGGGCCTTGATGGGTAAGTTGGTACCTCAACTTCCTAGGGTCGTATCTTTTGCATACGACCTCCGTTTTAGGCCCGTGATAGCTCGTTGGAAAGGTATTTTTGAGAAATACTTATTATGTCATCAAACTCTGACTCGGTCTATAGTATGATTGTGGAAAGCCAAAAAAACATTGTTTAGGGCCCCAAAATGACCCTGGAAGTACAGAAAGATGTACTAACATGAAACTTTCCAAAATAATCCAATTGTATTAGGTGGGCGGCCACCAATCTCCACACGGAAGTTGTGTAGGGATTCAAACAACCCTGAAAGTGTAGAACCCACAATTACAAAGAATTATAGAAGAACATGTTGAACTAAAACTGTCAAAAGGAGCCAGTTGGAATAGGTGGGTGGCCACCAATATCCACTTGAATCAATACTCTCCCCTTAGGAAGCAATGGTCTCCATTGCATTGAGTGCCCCCATCAGGTGAGGAAATTTCTATTGAATTTGGCCATGGGTGAGCCATTTGCCTTAGTGTAGGAGTTGTCGTGCCTTGACAACCTGATAAAGATAGATCCTTTGTTGGTGAGTGCCCTTGACCTATGTGTCCAGTATATGATCATTGGATGTGTGTTCCATGCAGTCAGGGTTGATTTATGTTGGTTTCAACTATTCTACAATCTTTGAGGTGTCCAACAATGGTGGAAAATATCATCGAAGGAGGTCCACATTGAACATTGGGTGCAAGACAATGAAGGGGGGAGTGTTGAGATCAAAAGTATCATCTCCCATAAACTTAGTGATATTGTAAGGCCCATAGAGAAGTGGACAAAGCTTCTGATGGGGACCTATAAGGCGCTCTATCTACAAATGTAACCAGACCTTGCCTCCCACCTGAAAATGGTGCGATACCCAATGTTGATCATGGGGTTGTTTGTACTTAGCATTAACTTTCCGCAAAATCTCATGGACCCGTTCGCAGATGTGCTAAATCCACTCAATGAATCTAGTGACTTTGTCAACCTCTAACTGAACATGGGAATATTCTTCCTATGTGGTCGCAAGAGGTAATGCAACATCCATGGGACCCAAGGTTTGGAATCCTATCCCCACCTGAAATGGGATATGGTCGGTGGAACTATGGAGAGCCCTGTTGTAGTTGTGTTGAACATAGGGAAGACTCTCATCCCATGTACACAAATTATTAGATTTGTACATGCGCAGGATGTGCACAATCATATGATTGATGACCTTTGTCTGGCCATTGGTTTGGGGCTCGAAAATAGTAGATTTAGTGAGATTAGTGTCCAGTAGTGACCAGAGACTCGACCAAAATGTGATGAGGAACCTATTTTTCGAATCCGATGTGTTGGTATGTGGTATCCCAAAATGGAACCACACCTGCTCGAAGAAGAGAATGGAAGTATTTGTCATTATGATGCTCTTAATGCAGGTTTTGATAATGGCCATCTTCGAAAACCGATCAACCACCACAAATACACAATCATTATCATGTTTGGTGGATGGAAGGCCAGACATGTAATCCATCGAGATGGATTCCCAAGGCCTCTTGGGAGAAGGAAGAGGGGTGTATAATACTTTCTTCTTGATGGTTGGCTTGGCAATCGAATAGGCAGTGCAAGATTCAATATACTTGTTGACGTCATGTATAAGTTTTGGCCAATAAAAATGTTTTTGTAGAGCGGCCACAGTTTTCTCCACGCCAAAATGTCCTGCCATCTGACTGTAGTGAGCCTCCAAAATCATCTTTGCATGCTCGCTTTCAAGAACACAGAGGTGGCCTAGATGGCATAATAGTCCATCCTGAATGTGAAAATCGATGATATTCGTGCCTATTCCCAATATTTGATAGGTGGTGGCGAATTTAGGATCTTGTTGATAAAGTTGGGGCCAATCAGATGCCTCATGCCCATGGGAATGGAGCATTGTCCTTAGTGCATCCACGAGAGGTCGATTGAGGCAGTCAACGACACGATTTGTGCTCCCTATATCATACTTGATTTTGATATGGAACTATTGCAGTTATGTGGACCACTTATGATGGCGGTCATTCCACAAATTCCCTCTGTGTCTGTATGAACTGCAGAGGCTTGTGATCAGTGTGGATGATTGTCTCCTTTCCCATAATGTAATGTTTCCATTGACGACATGATTATACAATGGAATACATTTCTTTGTCATAGGTGGGGTATTTCTAAACAATATCTGAGAGTATCTCACTATGGTATGATATTGAATGATTGTGTTGAGTGAGAAATGTGCCTACAACATAGTCGAATGCACCAGTCTCAATCTTGAATGATTGTTGCAGATCGGGTAAGGAGAGTACCGGAGTTGAGAACAAGCGATGCTTTAGATCATCAAATGCTCATTGTTTTGTCTTCCCCCACATGAACGTTTCCTTGCCACTACCCTTGGTCACTCAGATGAGGGCCCATGCAATATGGGAGAATCCCAACACGAACCGTCGGTAGAAGTTGGAAAGTCCCAAGAAGCTCTGAAGCTCGGTTAGTGTGGTCGAGGATGGCCAATCACGAATGACTTGGATATTAGCTAGATCCACATGTACCCCATGTTCATCAACAATTTGTCCCAAGTATTGGACCATGTTCATGCCAAAGGATCATTTTTCCAAGTTGGCATTTAACTTGTGTTTTCGCGGAGTGATCAAAACCTGTTGAATATGTTGCATGTGCTCCTCCCAAGTTCATTGAAGATGAGGATATCATCCAGATATACCACCA
>JASDQU010501960.1:0-16136 GCA_032191745.1 Picea mariana
TTTATCACTGATACCTTGCCTCCGATTCTGTAGATTTTTATGTTCATCTTCTGAATAGCTTCAGTTAAGAGATTCTTAAGTACTTGTTAATTGGAGTTATTTTCCTAATCTTTCTTCCATCCATCATTTAAATTATTAAAGATCCAGTGAGCTTGTTATCTCGCCTTGTGAAATAATTCTTCAGTGTTTCTGGTTGCATCTCAGATTTTATTAAGTACAGACCCCATAGCCTAATGGATGTGTGATTTGTCTCAACCATCTTTAAAAATCCTTACGACAAAACAAAACTCGCGCTTCTAACTAGCCTAATATATTAATTCAAACAAAGATAAATTATATAGAGAGATCCCTCTCTGAAGCTGGAAGGGCTAGATCCCAGCTTTAAAAGCGGTTGGTTAAGGTTACCTTTGTTTATTTCCTCTTTTTCAACCTCTAGGAAATTTACAGAGTGATAACATGATGTATCTATGTAGAGCCCCACAGTATTTCAGAACCAAATGTCATTCAGAGTCTTTGATACCCAGCTTGGTGCACAAGGTATGGAAGGTATTGGTGAACTCTGGAACTGCTTGTCCCCTCTCTTGCCATAGTGTGGTCCATCTCATGTATTGGTCCTCATAGTTTCCAACAGGGTAGTACTGTTCCTTTACCGCATCCACAAAAAAATCCCAAGTGGGCTCAGTCCCATATATTCCAGACTCCTCTGTGGAAATGTGCTCCCAGTAAGTTTCCCACCAATGTTTAACATGGGGGAGAGCATTAAGGAGTGCGAAGGTGATCTTTTCCTTGTCTGAAAAATTATGAATAGAGAAATAACCTTCTAGCAGATTTAACCATTTATCTAGGGCATCCGCATCTATTTGANGCCGTTTGATGAATATGAGCTTGATGCTATTGAAAAACATTGAAGGATGTGGGAAAAACTCTCCATCATTCGATCCCTCTGTCACATGAGAGCTTGCTCAAGCAACAGACTGATAGGATCGTCTGCTCCGTCGTTTTTCTTTTCTTCCGCCATTGAGGGTTTCTTGGGTGTGCGAGATTGATTGTACTCAAGAGAGACAAGCTCGAGACCCAACTTGCTATACTCAGACCTCGTTGGGGACATGCACTAAAAAATGATCAAGAGAAGCCTGCTCTGATACCACTGATCCGGATTATTTTCGTCATGAAATGAGAGTGGAGATATAACATTGAAATATTCATAGATATTGCAAGAGAGACAACAATATAATAGATATATAGAGGAAATATAACAAGAGTCACAGATATACAGTAATACACGATTTCTATTAACGAAATAAATGTACAGAGACTGTAAAATACAAAGTGAAAGACTCGCTAGAATGGTGGTAGTTTATCTCTGAGAAGAGATGTGACGGCTACTCGCATCCATGAGAAGATGATTACAATGAGGCTCTAAAGGCCTTTTTACAATAAGAAGAAATTCCAAAAACCCTATACATCCAAAAAACCTAACCCTAGGAGATGAAGCGCCAAAAGTCATGTGGGCCCCGTTTGGGTCAGTTGGTGCATCAACTTCCCGGGGTCGTAACTTTTGCATACGATCTTCGTTTTAGGCATATAATAGCTCGTTGGAAAGATCTATCTGAGAACTACAACTTTTGGGTGAAAAACATTGATTTAAAATCCATGTTGCTCCCTGTTTTCTCAAAAAAACATCGTTTAGGGCCTCAAAATGGCCCTGAAAGTTAAAAACTGCTAAAAATAGTAAATTACCAAGATTGCCAGAAACATGTTTTGGGCCAGTTGGAGAAGGTGGGTGACCACCGATATCCACCTGGATCAATTCCTGAGTCAACTAACTAGTCGATTTATGTTTCAACTTGTCCTTCATCTTGTTCTACTAAAAGTGTTCCTTGTTTTGATTTCCCTTGTGTAGTGAAGATCAATTCCACCCTCTCTTGTCTACCTTGATGGGTTTCTATGATGATCAAATTTGTTGGTCCTCATGTCGATAATATTTATTTAGGCTAACAAACTCATAGTCAGAAGCAACAAGACAATCTTGCTTGGATGGCTCATTTTCCTGAAACATGTGAGAATGTCTCTTACTTCGATGCACAAGGATAACCTGAATGGGAGCAGGCTATGTATAATTAGATGGATTCTCTTGTGAAGAATCATACTTGGTATTTAGTTCCTCGAAATTAAGGGAAGAAAATTTTGAAATGTCGATGGGTCTATAAGATCAAATTTACCTATAAAGGTGTTGTTGAGTGTCATAAAGCTCGTCTGGTCATGAAAGGATTTTCTCAATAATAAGGCATCAAATGCACTAATACCTTTGACAATATTGCAAATATGAACTCTATTTGACTTATTATTCTGATGTTGATAATTTTGTATGGCATATCCATGAGATTGATGTGAAAATTTCCTTTCTCATGGTGACCTATCTGAAGAAATTTTCTTGAAACAACCTCTTGATTTTGTGAAATATTTTAATATTGTTTGTCAACTTCATAAGTCTCTTCATTTCTCTATCCCATAGCTTAGTATGCTAAGATTAATTGTTTATTTCTCCATCTTGGCCTCAAACTATGTAAATTTGATGATAGTCTGTATCTACTTCATACTCATGGAGATACCTTAATTGTTGTTTTATATGATGACAACTTGGTTATAACTAGAAATCACATTGATATCAATTTTATATTGAAGAAACAACTTGCTCAATCCTTTAATATAATAGATCTTGGACTTCTACAATATTTTTTGGGTCTTCAATTATTACCTCTTTCATATGGTTTATTCATTTATCAATCTAAATGTGTACTAGATCTCTTGAAACGCTTTAATATGGAAAAATATAATCCATATTCTACTCTTTTTCATTCCAAAGTTAAGCTTAGTAAAACCCGTCAATCTTTGAAAGTTAATGCTACTCTCTATCGAAAACTAGTTGATAGTCTTATTTGTCTCACTAACAATTGACCTGACCTCTCCTTTGTCATTGGTGCGGTTTATCATTTTATGGAGGATCCTAGAGAAAACCACTGGGTATTTTTCAAAAGGATTGTTCGTTATCTAAAGGGTACCTCTCGCCTTGGTATCAAATATTGTCAAAGTTCATATTTTTTGGTTGGATTCACTGACTTTGATTGGAAAAGTGACATTGATGATCATAAGTCACCTTATGGCTATGTGTTTTGATTCAGAACTAGATCCTTGGTTTGGTCACCCAAGAAACATAAGGTAATCTCTCTGCCAACTATAGAACTTGAGTATCATGGTGTCATTAATGTAGGAATAAAGGTAGTTTGGATTATCCAATTCTTGGGTGAATTTGGGTTTGCTATACAGGCCTCAACTACAACCTATTGTGATAATGAAAGTGTCATTCAATTTCATTACAATCATATTTTTCACAATAAAATGAAGCATTTTGAACTACATACTCACTATATGAGACAGTTGGTTCAAGAAAAGGTTGCAACTCTTGCCTATTGTAAAACATATGATCAAATTGTTGATATATTCACCAAAATGTTTTCTGAAGCTAAATTTTCCAAGCCCCACAATATTATTCGACTTTAGAAAGATAAAANGGGGGGGGGGGGGTATTGGAACCTTGGGTTTTGAAATTCCATCAAACTTGTCCTTGAGTTAGTCAATTGGATGGTTGACCAACATTTGGAGACATTCATTCTAGTGGTCGATGGAAGTCGACATCAGTCAATCAAGTAGTCGACTAGCCTGTTAGTCAGATAGTCAACTAGTAGTGAGATATAGTTGGTTGATGGATCGACAACCTAAGAAATCAACTACATGCCAGACTAATGAATGGTCGGGTCAACTTGGGTTTTCTATCTAACTAGACAGCGTGGATTTGAAGGAGTCAACTCTAACAACCGACGATCATATGTGGAAAATATCTTCCTAGTATCAAGGGAGTTTATTAGATATTGAGAATATAAATAAAAGACCCAATGGGACATTTATATGTGCATATGCGAACCATGGTGATCGTTTATGTACTAATAATGCATTGTGATGTTCTAAACAAAGTGTGTTGTGATTAAGTGCTATACTGATGTATTTACACACCAATGATCTTCTATGAGGTTTTTCATGTTCGATTATTTTGTAAATTATGTTATTTTCTTCATTCAGGGTTACACCCAATATCAAACACCTTTTTGAGAACTTGAAGTTGATTCCAACAATATTTCTATTCTTTCCAACCATCCATCCTTTACTTCCTTTATTATATTATTTTAGGGAAATACTTGTTGTTTCCTAGCAAAGTCACTCATACTTTTCATTCATGCCACAAATGTACTTAAATCAATTTTATAGAAAAAAATGTCATTTTTCAAATCCTAGTNTCCTTTATTATATTATTTTAAGGAAATACTTGTTGTTTCCTAGCAAAGTCACTCATACTTTTCATTCATGCCACAAATGTACTTAAATCAATTTTATAGAAAAAAATGTCATTTTTCAAATCCTAGTGTAGATATACCATAAAAGAAGAAATTTTTTGTCCCAAATTCCTCAAGCTAGTGTTGACTTCCCCTGCCTCTAAAATGATATTGATCCATTCATTTATGTTTTCTATGACATATGTCCTTATGCCAATGAACAAATGTGGGGATTTCCTGAACTTACACATTGTGCCTGGTCTATCTTTTGGAATTGGATCTGGAGAAAAAATGGATATTGGTTCAGTAAATAATGTCTTACGACTGAGGGCATCCTCTAGTTCACTTATTCTCCTTTTCAATATAACATTTTCAAGATCTTGCTTGAAAATTCAATGCGATAGAGTATCTCTAGTAGTCAAGTGAAACTAAAGAATTCCATAGGGTTCAACACTAGGGACATCTACCTATGAATTTCATATTTTAGTAAATGTTTTATTTTTAGCATGAAATCTTTCAATTTGCAATTAGTTTTATTCTTTATTGTACTCGATATTGCGTAAAGTCAATGATTTTTCTTCAAAAAAAATTGGTTCCTCTCAAGACAATTCTTCTATTATATGTTATATCTTTGCAATCTATAATGCAACCCACTCAGGTATATTGATATCATCAACCTCCATTTCAACAACATCATTCATTTAGTCCTAAAAAATATGACTACTCTTGTTTTCAACACTCCTTTTTCTTTTAGTTTGTGTAATAGTGTGTGTTTTCTCAATATTTAAATATGAGGGATAATCTTCATCATCTCATAGTACACAACTTTCATTACTCTATCATTTACCCATATTAGGCTCTTGACCTGTAACATACCCAACCACTAGGTTTGGCCACGCTACCAAAACAGGCTCTCCAAGAATGCTCTAAACTTACTTGTAGCATACCTGGTACAACCAATACCAAAACTATCTGCCTATATACTAATATAAAATGTACCCATTTCTTGGGTACTGTTGGATTACTAAGAGGCGGGATGAATCAATAATAGAGTTTTTTAATCCTTTTAACTACAATATGCAAGTGTTATTTATCTTTACGATAAATATATAATTATCATCCAATAAGTGCAGAGTAAACAAACCATGAAAAAATGAACAATCATACACATACACAATACGCCAATATTTTTTACATGGAAACCCAATGCGGGAGAAAACTATGGAATGATTTTTCTTTAAGAATTACATTCATTAGAAGCACCAACTTACTTTATTTTCCAACTACAACTAGAAAGAGGATATGACCCCCTATTTCCACGCTACAACCTGAGGGAAGCTCCAACTCCCCAATTGTCTTGCTACAACTAAAAGGAGGCTAAAACCCCCTATTTTCTCTGGCTACAACCACCTATCCTTGGCTCGTCCACCCAACCAGAAATATAAGTGCCAAATGTAGAAATTGAATATGTAACTATCAAAACTTGTTCTATCAAATCTGTCACTGAGAAACCTGTCATTGTATACACATAAACCAATATGATATGATCACATATACCTCAAACACTATACCACAATTTTGTACCTCAAACCATGTGCTAGAACCTTACTGTTACACAACCTCTATTTGTACCAATAACTTTAGCGACATACCTCAACAAAAATCTCTCAAACATGAACCAATACTAAACTTTAGTAGATCTGGCTCAGATCAACTCTACGGAAAGCCCTGAACTTCCAAGAGGGCATCCAATAGATTTACAAGGCAAACCCTCAACCAGATTCATAAATTCAACACTACACATGAAAATCATATATTTTTTCTTCTTGTAGCGTTCTGTTGTTGCGGTTTTGCTGCCGCGATTTTTCAATTGCAATTTTTCTACCGCAATTTTTTTGCCACGGTTTTTATGCCACAGTTTTTCTGCCATGATTTTTCTGCCACACTTTTCTTGCCACGATTTTTCTGCCACACTTTTCCTATCGCACTTTTTTTGCGTAGTTTCCCCGTCATAATTTTTTTGCCTCACTTTTTCTTCCGCACTTTTCTTGTCACACTCTCTCTACCACACTTTTCTCTATCAATAATACCTTCCCAAATAACCTTTCACAGAATAGATATTCAATGATATTCAATAGGTGCTAATGAGAGAGTCTTTCTCTCTTATTTATACTTCCATGTAGCTTACTCAAGGGGTTACCTTCTAACCAACTTAACCCACTTTCCTTCTTTTAGGGATAACCCACTTCTAACCACTTGTCCAACTCTAAATCACTTTTCTACAAATAGTAAATTATCCACTTCTAGTTGCAACTAAATTATTTTTAATTATTTTCTTATTGCAACAACTGAACCCATGACTAACTCCTAGTTCCACCCACTTGACTAGTTGACTTCTTCCAGGAGCTTCCAGAATTAATTTTACTTCTTTGACCTTCTAGATAACTCATGAGGGTTCTCCTCTTCACCAAGCCATAACTCTCTAACCATGAATATTTATGTGATGTTTCGCATATCACTGGAAATGGAACAACATGTATTATCCATCTAGAATAGTCTTACATGAAAATATATTAAACTTCATACCATTATACATCAATCAAACTGAAGTCCCTTGATCATACTATTGGGGATACCAGAATTTTCTACCAGACTTTCTTCAAGGGTTTACATCAATGAAAATCAATCCAATTAATCAGCAATATTCCCCTTTCGAATTGATGTAAACACTTTGATGAAATACTAAATTCATATTTCTCATGCTCCCCCTATGACCATCACTCCCCCTGGAACCATGCCTCGGTGCTCTCTCTCCAAGCATCTAACTCTCTATCCTACATCTAATAAATCTCTCCCCCTTTGACATCAATGACAATGGTAACTTCCCGTCTGGGGATGCTCCCCCTAACTGAACTCTCCTTGGGGATGCTCCCCTTGACTAAAATCTTCCTAAAACTGCTCCCCCAACCTAAACTATCCTATTTATGATGTTTCCTTGTGTAAATATAAGACATATAAGATAATCATTCAAAAATATTCATTTTGGAGTAGAAATTACTTCGAGTCTTTGGCAAATATACTCAAAGGATTCCCTTGGAAGTGGTTTTGTAAATATATATGCCACTTGTTATTTTATTCCCAAATATTCAACTTTGATGTTCATCTCTACAACATGTTACCGTAGAAAGTGATACTTGATTGAAATGTGCTTATTCTTGGAGTGAATCACTAGGTTCTATGAGATACTGATGGCGCTTGTATTATCACAATAGATTGGAATGGGCTCATCATACTCAACCTATATATCTATCAGAGTTTGTTTCATCCATAGAACCTGTGTACAACATTTTGTTGCTAAAATATACTCTGCTTCGACAGTAGATAATGATACTAATGATTGTTTCTTGCTTAGAAAAGATACCAAACACTCACCCAAGTAGAAGGTTTCTCCACTGGTGCTTCATCGATCATCAATGCAACCTTCCCAATCTGCATCTGTGTAATAAATAAGTGATAAATTGTTTCCTTTTGGATACCATAATCCAAAATTTTATGTACCCTTGAGATATTTGAATATCCTCTTTATTTATAGAACATGTGATTCCTTTGGTGTTGCTTGAAATCTTGACACCTATCCAACTTCCTACATTACATGTGGTCTGGATGTTTTCACATAAAGTAAGTTGCTAATCATTGACATGTACTGCCTCTGATATGTAGACTTTGAATCATCATATTTACTTAACATGAAATTGGTTTGAATAGGAGTACTGACTAGTTTACAATCTTCCTTTCTGAACCTCTTTAGCATTTCCATGATATACTTGTTTTGAGAAATAAAAATTCCTTGGTTGCTTTGACATATTTGAAGACCCATAAAGAAGGATAGGTCTCCAAGTAATGAAATTTCAAATTCATTCTACATGTCATTTGTAAATTTTTGGCTCAATATGTCATCATCACTTCCAAAAATAATATCATCAACATAAAATTCAATTAATAAAATGTTATTTTGAGTTACCTTGATGTAGAGGTTGATGTCTTCATTTCCTTTCCTAAACCCTTGTTGTTGTAAGTATCTGTCTATTCTGGAATACCATGTTCTGGGGGACTATTTGAGACCATACAAGGCCTTCTTTAATTTGCAAACATAATCTTCATTTTTTGATAAATGAAATCCTTCTGGTTGCTCAATGTAGACTTCTTCTTCTAGTTCTCCATTCAAAAAAGTTGATTTCACATCCATATGTTACAATTTAATATTCTTTCAAGATGCATAATTTAGTATCAATGTGATTGGTTCCATTCTGGAAACTAGGGAAAATGTCTCCTCAAAGTCGATACCTTCAACCTTTGCATATCCTTTACATACCAATCTATATTTTTTCTTGGTAACATGTCCATCTTCATTCGATTTATTTCTGAAGACCCATTTTGTATCAATCACATTCTTGTACCTTGGTTTTGGAACCAATTCCCAAGTGTCATTCTTATATATTTGATCCAATTCTTCATCCATGGCCTTTATCCAAAATTCATCCTTACTGGCTTCTTCCAAACTGTTTGGTTCAATCGACTATAAGAGTGCTAGGTGTGTTGTTTTGGTGAATGAATTCTTCTTCTAGTCTCAACTCCTGCATCTTTGTTCCTAATAATCTGATTTGACGGATGATTCTTTTGTATTCATTTTCTAGGTTTCTTTGGAGGTACTTGTTGTTCTTTCTCTTTTACTTCTATTTGATCTTCTTCATCTTCCCTTTTTATTTCTTCTTCATCCTTTGATTCTTCTTTGTAAACCTATTCCACTGACTCTTTTTCTTCTTCCTTTAATTTTTGTCCACCTGTCTCATCAACCATTACATTGATTCTTTCCACAACTTTGTTGAGCCTTATATTGTAACATTTGTATTCTTTACTTGTACTTGAGTAAACAACAAGTACGCCCTTGTCTACATGAGAATCAAACTTTCTCATTCTTTCATTTTCTCTTTTGATTTAGTATTTACTTCCAAAGACTCTGAAGTGCTTCACATTTGCTAATCTTCCTTTCCATAGCTCGTAAGGAGTTTTGTCACTTTTGTTCCTAAGAATTATTTTGTTTTGAATGTGAACTATTGTATACACTGCATGTGTCCAAAAAACATCTGTCAACTTGGAATCCCTTAACATTGTTTGAGACATATCCTATATTGCCATGTTCTTTCTTTCTATGACCCCGTTCTATTGAGGTGTTCTAGTAATGAAGAATTGTCTTTTTATACCATGCTTGTTGTAGAAATACATAAATTCCTTTGAAGTAAACTCTCCTCCATTATCAAAATCAAGCATTTCATTTTCGAACCCATTTCATTTTCAACCATTTCCTTGTATACCTTGAAGTTTTCAAATTCTTATGATTTATTTCTGAGAAAACAAACTCCAATCATTCTTATATAATCATGAACCAATAACATAAAGTATTGCTCACCTTTTAAAACCTTTTTATAGTTGGCCCATCTAGATCAATATAAACAATTTCCAGTGGTCTTGTCGTTGTGTATTCCTTTGATTTGAACCTAGTCTTTGTTTTCTTTCGTCGTTGACAATGCTTGCATAAATTGTTGGTTGGCTTCGTGATCTGGGGCATTTCTATGACTGCTTCCTTTCTACTGAATTTGATGAGGTTATCAACTTGTATGTGACCCATTCTTCTGTACCATAGACAAACTTCATCTTCCTTCCGTAGAAAACACTTTTCATGTCCAATTTCACTTAATACATATATGTTGCTTGAAGATATTACAATTTTTTAAACCAATTTTCCTGAACCTACTTTTCTTATCTTGCATTTATGTGAATCAAACATAAGCTTGTGACCTTGTCCACACATTTGACTTACACTTATAAGATTATGTTTCATATGTTCCACTAGTAGAAACTTTTCTGCCTTGGTATCCTTGTTTCCAATTCTGACTATGCCCTTTCCAATGATTCTAGTTGATTCGTCATTTCCAAAGGGGACTAATCCATCTATTTCCTTTCTCAATGTTAGAAACTTTTCTACATCACCTGTCATGTTCTTTGAGAAACCACTTTTAACATACCAATCACACTTCTTATGCTTACATTGTAGAGCCAGTGTGCATTCTTCATTGCTATATTTATTCTTTTTTCTTATCTATGTTCTATTTTGAGTTTTTTGTCAACAATTGTTGTTATTTTGTTGTGTTTCTCTAGGAGGAACTGTCATTCAACAATACTTGGCTATGTTTCCAAAGTTTTTTCACTTGTATCATTCCACTTCAGTTCTCAATGATTCAAACTTGTTGTAGATTCTTCTTTGTTTTTCACTAGGCCTTATTGGATAACCATTATATGTATGACTTTCAAAGTTGTTTTTTTTCCTGCTATTAGCTCTGTGATTTACAACTTTGTGTCCAAAATTATTGTATGCATAACATAAACCAAAAAATACAGTTTGATACTCGGGATTTGAAGATCTTATGAAAGAAGTTACTCTTCTTGATCCTTCTTCTTCCTGAGGCATGTTTGTTTTTTACTGTCATTGATTATGAAATATGAATCATCTTGGTGGAGGAATGTCCCTGTGATCTTCCTTGTATAACTTCCTATCCCATCTGACTATTTCTTCATAGATTTTTGGATATGTTTCTTGATATGTTGTTTTGGATATTGATCCCTTTCTATATGATTGCATCCAAGTCCAGACTTGTCATGATTAGGCCTTTGTCTGTTGATAATTTCATCCAAAACTTTTTAGTTATTCTACATATTTTTATTTTGAAGATCATTTCTCAATGTGACAATCCCTGCTTCCAAATTTCCAATGATCATGTCTCTTTCTTCTAACTATTCTTTGAGTGTTTCTTCAATTCTTTTATCTTCTTCTATTTGAACCTTCAATTCTATCGTCATATGATCTAGTTCTTGAGTGTCTTGTTTCTTGTCTACTTCAGCTTGGATCTTCATGTTTTTCTTCTTTTCTCTTTTTATAACTTCTATAACACTCAACAGTTCTTCTCAGTAGTCAGCTTATGCCTCTTCATATTCTTCTTCGGTTTCTTCTTTATCGAAATATTCTATTGACATGAATAGAACTCTTTGTGTCTGACTTTCACTAACTTCATATTCATCTGATGAGGAGCTATCTTCTTTGGTGCATAAAATTTTCTTGAAGACTTTCTTTTTGCTTCTTTTGCCATTATATGTTTTTTTTCTATTTGAATCATCTTCATCATTTATTTTCTTTTTATTATGAGTACATTTGTTAGAAAAATTACCAATACCATCACAATTAAAACTAATCAATGAAAGCTTACATTTATATCTGTCGTTGGTTCCCTTTTTCAATCTTCTGACAAAGTTCACCAATTCTTCATTGTCTTCCGAGATGTTAGTGTTGTTTCTATATTCTTTTTCTTTTTTCTTGCCCTTTTTCTTTGACCTTTTGTATTCTTTGAATGTTTCTTCTTTTATACCTGTATTTTTTTGTTTAGTTCTCATTTCATAGATTGTGAAAATTCCATGTAGTTCATCCATGCTTATTAATTCTAGATCTACTCTTTATTCTAGTATTGATATCTTAAGATCAAATCTTATTGGAAGAGATCTTAGTACATTTTGAACAATTATAGATTGTTCAATTTCTTCTCCCAATCCTATGATTGCATTCATTGTTTCATCAATTCGTAAGAAGTAAGATGCAATGTTCTAATCTTCCTTCATATTTAGCTATTTGAATTGACCTCTGTAAGTTTGAAGCTTTGGTGCTTTGACTTTTGAATATCCTTCATAAATATTTTGAAGTTTGTCCCAAATCTCTTTAGCGGAGCTTCAATGTATAACTTTGGTATATATCAAATCACAAAGACCATTCAAAATTTCATTTGTGGATTTTGAATTATTTAGACTGAGTTTATTTCCCTTGTCATTTGTTGGTGAAACTGTTGCTTCTTTGTATCCATATACAACTGACTTCCAAACTTCAAATCCTTGTGTAGGTACATATTTTTTCATCCTTCTACTCCAGAATACATAGTTTTTTCCATCAAATTGTGGTATTCCATTTTTATACATATTGTTGCTCTCCATGATATACCTTTTAGTGGTTAAACTGATTTTTGAAGGAACCCACTCTGATACCAATTGTTAGATTACCGAGAGGGGGAGTGAATAAGTAATAGAATTTTTTAATCCTTTTACCATAGTATGCAAGTGTTATTTATCTTTATGATCAATATAGCATTATCATCCAATAAGTGCAGAGTAAAAAAACCATGAACAAATGAACAATCATACACATACAAAGTAGACCAATATTTTTTACATGGAAACCCAATGTGAGAGAAAACAACAGAATGATTTTTCTTATTTTTCTTTAAGAATTAAATTCTTTGGAAGCACCAACTGCCTTTTTTTTCCATCTGCAACTGGAAGGAGACTCTGACCCCCAGTTTTTAGGCTACAACCTGAGGGAAGCTCCAACTCCCCAATTATATAGCTACAAATAGAAGGAGGATACAACCTTCTATGTTCTCTGGATACAACAAGAAGGTGGCTACAACCACATATCCTTTCCCCATCCAACCACCCTGAAATACAAGTGCCAAATCTAGAAAATGATTATGTCACTATCATAACATATTTTGTCAAATATGTTACTCAGAAACCTGTCATTGTATACTCATCAACCAATATGATCTTATCACATATACCTCAAACACTATACCATAAGTCTGTACCTCAAACCATGTGTTAGAAACTCATTGTTATACAACCTCTATATGTACCAATAACTTCAGCAAGATACCTCAACCAAAATCCATCAACATGAACCAACACTAAACTTCAGTAGATCTGCCTCATATAAACTCTGTAGCAAGCCTGAAACTTCCATGAGGGCATCCAACAGGTTTACAAGGAAAAACCTTAACCAAATTCATAAATTCAACACTACACATATGAAATTCATACCCTTTTTCCTCTTGTAGTGTTATGTTGCCAGGGTTTTGCTGTCACGATTTTTCAGCCATGATTTTTCTGTGCACTCTTTCTCCTGCGGTTTTTCTTCCGTGATTATTCTGCTACAATTTTTCTTCCACGATTTTTCTTCCATGATTTTTCTATCATGCTTTTCCTGCCTTGATTTTCTTTCCTCACTTTTCCTGCCGCACTTTTCTCTATCCATAATACCTACCCAAATAACCTTTGACAAAATGTTAAGCCCTAATATTGGCTCATTACCCCTTAATTGGGGCATATTACATTAGTAATGTTATTTTATTTATGTCTGCTTTATTCCATTAGCTATAATTATACCTCCTAGTCTCCTATATATACCAAGGAGAGATTTTCATTTGGAATCATATTGTAATTGTACATTTATGTGGGTATAAGGAGTTTTCCCCCTCGAAGAGGCTTATTACATGAATTTATCTCTTTTTCAAGGCGTTGAGTACTTATTCTGAGGTTTTTCTATACTATATTGATATTTGGTTCTTAACATATGGTATTAGAGGTCAAGGTCTTAGGGTTTCGTTGCTACATATGAGACACCTTGGAATTTTCACTATAACTTGTTTTCTAAAAAATTTCAGAAGGAATGGTTTGGAGGATATTTAGTAAATAGATCAGGGTACGTTGGGTTAAAATTTCATCTCTTGAGGCCTTATAATTTCAGAGATACATTCTGTGCAAGATAGGGTTATGGAATCATCCTGAACTGAGTCATTGCATAATTTTCACTATAAACTATTTTCTGTAACATTTCAGACCCTGAACACTGAAGGATATTCACAGAAATTAGTAAGGTATATGTGGTAAACAATTTAGCTTCTAGGTCTTCTTACATTTGTAGATACACCCTGTGAAAGATAGGGTATCTAACTAGTCCTATTGACTAGTCTCAAGAAGGTGTTCCAGGTAAAACAATCATAACTTATTCCTAGAGTATCCAAATTGAGTGATACTAGTTGCATTGGATAGTGAACAATATGTAGTATTTATGGTACGAGTTTCAAAATTTTATATCAATTATTTTTTGAGGGGCATGCTATACAAGTGACATCTCCTGGAAAGGAAAAAAATCAATAAGTTGTGGGGAAGATACCATAAATTCCACTTGGAACATCCAATTTTGATCACACCCATGGCATTGCAGAGAAGAAATATTAGAGAATTACAAAAAATAAAGTTTCATACCCAGAAGGGCTGAAACTTTGGAGATACAATAGAAGAAATATTGTCTAGCAGAAGCACCTCAAAATCAAGGTTCAAAACTGATACTTGGCCAACATGCCACCCAAAAAGGGAACTTCTACACCAAATAAGCCTCCAGATAATCCTACATGGACTCTTGATGAAGGTGAAGAAATGCGTAGGGACATAAATGATTTACAAAAGAAAACAATAGCAAAATATGAACTACAAGAGATGATGGAGGGTTTAAAAGGGGAGATCATGGAAGGATTGAAAAATTTCATAATAGAGAGGACAACTGAAAGTGAAAATGTTTCCCATGAAATTCATGATGAGGACACAATGAAGGTGAATCAAGAATGGAGAAATTCCAACTTTGGGTTGAAGACCAACCACGTTCCTAATATCGATATGAGGAAGTTTGATGGCAGCGACCCAATCGCATGGATACTTAAGATGGAGCAATTTTTTTATCTACATAATGTGCCACATACACAAAAGGAAATAATTGCTTCTTTATATTTAGAAACCAATCAATTTGTATGGTATCGATGGCTTTATTCTTGAAAATAACTTTTCACTTGGACAATTTTCATGGAACAAATGATAGCAAACTATGAGGATACAAGCAGCAATACCTTCTTTAGCCAATTGATAAATCTCAAGCAAAAGGGTTCAGTTACAGATCACATTGAAAACTTCTAAAGATTGAATATAAAGGTAACAGATATTCCAGATGAGCACTTGATTGATGTATTCATAGGAACTTTAAAGGATAAAATTCAACATGAGGTTCGCCTTTGGGAACCCAAATCATTGGAGAATGCATTTAAGGTGGCAAGAAATGTTGAAAGTAAAAATATGGCTATGGCTAATAGAAGGAAAAATCCCAACATCTATAGAGAGAATAATGCTCCTTCCTCTAAAATACCTCAACCTACAAGGTTGACACCTCAACAATTGGACGAAATAAAAGAAAAAGGTTTATGCTTTAATTGTGACAACAAGTACAGTAAGGGTCATAAGTGTGGTGAGAAGAAATTATTCTACATAGATTGTGAAGAGGAATAAGAATAAGAACAAGAAACATCTCAAGATGAAAACGTAGAAGCAATTTCGTCTGAAGAGTTGACTCCCACAATATCGTGTAATGCATTGGTTGGAATTAGCACTCCTCAAACCCTCAAGATCGAAGGATACATTAAAAAGAAAAAGGTAATAGTCCTAATTGATTCTGGCGGTACTCATAATTTCATTCACTATAAATTAGCCAAATCTCTCAATTGATTTGTATATCCAGCACCATATTTTCAAGTAATGATTGCAGATGGAGGAACTATCAATTGTTTAGGAAAATGCAATAAGATGAATCTTACTATGGGCAAATATGTAATGAATAGTCCAATGATTTCTATACCCATGGGTGGTGTTGATGTTGTACTAGGAATCCAATGGTTACAATCATTAGGAACAGTGGCTTTTAATTTTCAAGAACTTTTCATGAAATTTTCATTGGAAGGAAAAGAAATTGAGTTAAGAGGTATCACAGGG
>JASDQU010501960.1:16236-27516 GCA_032191745.1 Picea mariana
ATACTAATCTATAGCAAGTCTTGGGAGGATCATGTGTGACATGTTGACAAGGTGCTACAACTACTAAAGGAGAAACAACTATATGAAAAACCATCCAAATGTTTCTTTGGAGTGAAGGAGGTAGAGTATTTGGGTCAAATTGTATCTCATGAAGGTGTTAAGGTAGACCCTAACAAGATTAAGGCCATGATGGACTGGCCGATTCCCAAAACATTGAAAAATCTTAGAGGATTTTTGGGTTTGACAGGTTACTACCGCAAGTTTGTTCGGCACTATGGAAGAATAGAAGCACCTTTAACAACACTAACTAAGAAGGATGCTTTTTCATGGACTCTAGAGGCAACTAAATCTTTTGAACAACTTAAAGAGGTGATGTGCAAAGCTCTTGTCTTGACCACTCCAGACTTCAAAAAATCCTTTATTGTGGAATGTGATGCCTCAGGAATTGGAATTGGTGTTGTCCTAATGAATTAAGGAAGGCCCCTGGCTTTTGAAAGTCGACCACTCAAGGGAAAGGACTTACACAAACCCATTTATGAGAAGGAAATGATGGAAATACTACATGCATTGAAGAAATGACATCCTTACCTAATAGGTAGGCACTTCAAGGTCAAAACAGATCATGATAGTCTTAAATACTTCTTCGAACAAAGACTATCTTTAGAAGAACAACAAAAATGGGTAACCAAGATATTGGGTTATGATTTTGAAATCGTCTATAAAAAGGGGAAGAAAAATGTTGTGGAAGATGCACTCTCAATAAAGGATGAAGATGTTGAGGCCTTTCTCTATGCTATCTCAATCATCCAACCCGATTGGATAATAGAAGCAAGGGATGAATGGAAGAATAACGAAAAAGTTTTGAGTCTCATTCAAAGGCTGCAACAGGATTCCAATGCATCAGATACATTTACATGGAAAAATGATTCACTATGGTACAAATATTGCTTATATTTATGTAAGAACTCCCAACTCAAACAAAAGGTATTATTGGAATTTCACACCTCTCCAGTAGGAGGGCACTCAGGATTTTTGAAAAACTACCATAGAGTCAAGAAGACTTTTTTGGGGGATGGCCTTAAAACTGATGTTCAAAGGTTTGTGGCAGAATTTTTGGTTTGCTAACAAAATAAGGTGGAAACAATTAAGACCCCAGGTCTTTTACAACCATTAGTCATCCCGATTCAGCATTAGGAGGAGGTTTCCATGGATTTCATCACAAGGTTACCGAAGACTGAAGGAAAGAGTTTCATCATGGTGATTGTTGATAGACTGACCAAGTACACAAAATTTTGTGAACTCTTGCATCCCTTCAAAGCTAGTATAGTGGCCACCACATTCATGGAAACAGTTCAAAAGCTACATGGCAGCCCAAAGATTATTGTAAGTGACAGATATCCCATCTTCACTGGACATTTTTGGACATAATTATTTTCTTGATTGGGTACTCAATTGGCTCATAGCTCATCCTATCATCCTCAATATAATGGACAAACTAAGATAGTGAACAAATGTCTGGAAGGCTACCTTCATTTCTTTGTCTCTGATAAACAAACACAATGGTTCAAATGGTTACCCTTGGAAGAATGGTGGTATAACACTTCCTTTCATACTGCAACAAAAATGACACCATTTACGACACTCTATGGATACCACCCTCCTTCCGTCACTTCTTCTCTAAAATAAAAATCTAAGGTTCAAGCAGTGGAAGATCACATCGAGCATCAACAACAAGTTCTCCAAATCTTAAAGGACATCCTAACCATGGCACAGAATCGCATGAAACAACAAGAAGATCAAAATCGTAGTGAAAGACGTTTTGAAGTAGGGGATTGGGTGTTTTTAAGACTACAACCATACAAACAAATGTCCCTCAAGCAATCCAAAAAGGATAATAAATTATCACCAAAGTACTATTGCCCTTATAAGGTGTTTCAAAATATTGGTACTATGGCATACAAATTGGAGTTGCCTGCATCTTCATGAATACACCCAGTTTTCCATGTTTCATGCTTAAAGAAGATTATAGGCGACAAGATCCCAATTCAAACTATATTGCCAGAACTTGATGAGGAAGGAAAAATCATATTGGAGCCTGAAGCCATCACTGACACAAGAGTTTGCCAGCTGAGGAATAGATCCATTTCAGAGTATCTCATTAAATGGAAGAAACTACCGATTGAAGATTCCACTTGGGAAGATGATTCTTTTATATAGAAGCATCTAGAGTTACTCAAGCATTGCAAACAACACTTGTCTCAAGGGTATGGGCATATTAAGCCCTAATATTGGCTCACTACCCCTTAATTGGGGCATATTACATTAGTAATTTTATTTTATTTATGTCGGATTTATTCCATTACTTGTAATTATACCTTCTAGTCTCCTATATATACCAAGGAGACATCTTCATTTGGAATCATCTTGTAATTGTACATTTATGTGGGCATAAGGAGGTTGCCCCCTCAAAGAGGCTTATTATCTGAATTTCTCTCTTTTTCAATGTGTTGAGTACTTATTCTGAGGTTTTTGTATGCTATATTGATATTTGGTTCTTAACATAAAACAAATATTCAATGATATTCAATAGGTTCTATTGGGAGATCCTTTCTCTCTTATTTATACTTCCATGTAACTTCCTCAAGCGGTTACCTTCTAACCAACTTAACCCACTTCTAACCAATTTCCCACTTTTAACTCACTTTGCTAAAAATAGTAAATTATCTTCTTCTAGTTGCAACTAAATTATTTTTCATTATTTTCTTATTGCAACAACTTAACCCAGGACTAACTCCTAGTTTCACCCACTTGACTAGTCAACTTCTTCTAGGAGCTTCTAGAATTAATTTGACTTATTTGACCTTTTATATAATTCATGAGGTCTCTCCACTTCACTGGGCCATAACTCTCTAACTGTGAGGAGTATGCGACATTCCACATATCATCGTAAATGGCATGACATGTACTATCCATCTAGAATAGTGTTACCTGCAAATATATTAAACTTCATATGATTATACATAAATCAAACTTAAGTCCCTTAATCATATTTTTGGGGCTACCATAATTCACTATCGGACTTGCTTCAAGGGTTGACATCAATGAAAACCAACCCAATTAATAAACAGTTACTTCCGGAGTCACCCTCTTAAATTGATTATGCAATTCTATTTCATTCTTTAAAATAAAGAAACATGGATTCATCAAATGCAATTAGCAATAACATGTTAAACTATCGAAGAAAAGAACAATGTTCCATGCACAAGAAACAACCAACAATCATGAAAATAGAAATACATATCAAATATAAATAAGTACATAGTGTAATATACATTATACAAAAAATATAGAGAGCACTTATCGTTTCAAGAAAAAATTAAGTAAACATTCACCAAGAGGATGTCAACCAAGGAAACATCAAGTAAACAACAATGTCACCCCCAATACAAGGCTATGAATCCACAAGGATGACATCCTAGGTCAAATCTAAAAACACGCTAGTTAGCTAACGAGCTCTTAAGTTTTCTAGAACACACATAAATCCTAATTTACATCTCTCTTCCCCTTCAACCTACACAACCCAAAGAAATGAACCACTTTCTCCACCATCCAGTTACTCAATATCTTCCATTTCTCTCTAGGGGTCTAGTTCTATCGGTTAGGAAATATCCATGCTGGAGACTCAAATGATTCTCATTTGTGGACAATTTTTTCAAAACTACCATGAATATCATGCACACAAGTATCCATTCCCTCATGGAATGATCAGTAATTTCCCCACAACCATCTAGCAAAATCTCTCTACCTCTAGCCATTTGTTTCCATGCTCATACCAAGAGTGCATGAATGAGCCAATGTGAATCAATGATTAACAATAAAATGAACAACCAAATGAAAGAGTGTGAGTGTTTAAATGAAGTAAAAACTCCCAAACAACCTAGAAAGGGTATTTATATTTCCATGCAATAAAGAACCACATGGAATGTTCCCCAAAAAGCTCAAGTAACTACTTCTTTCTCTCTAAAAATACCAAGATGGCTAAATACAATATAATATAAAGAATTAGCCCCTTTCCCCCTTCTCTTGTGGAATCATATCCCCCTATAACTCTTTTCCTTGTACCATATTGCAACCAAAAATGCCTTTTATTATTAATATATATATCTATATATATGTATGTATTACATTTCCTAGGCACTACGACTCCTTTCAAATTTTATTGGATTACCACCCTAATTCACAGTTACATAATGCATTCTAGTTCATAAGGACCAAAATTGGGGGTGTTACATCCCCCTCCCCGTATTTTAGTATTTTCCTCAGTGCACAACACCATATCAGTGTCGTTAGTATTACAACACCAAGCTCAAAAGCCTTTAATAAACATAATTGGTCCATCCAATGTTCATACACATAGGCACTCGGACCCAAAACATGCACAAGGATTGTACAATGTTATATCTCGAGAAGCAGTCCCAACCAACAAGTTCTCATTGCTCATCATCCTAAAAAACCCAAGGAAGTGTACCTTATTATCTGTTGTGTATTCCTTTAGGTTGTACCACTTCTTTTTCAAGGATTCAGTGCATTGGGCCAAGAAATTTCAGAGTTTCGGCTCCAAGAACTCCACCTCCAACAAGTCCACTGGAATTTCTTCATTCCATGCCTTTGTCCTTGGGCTCAATTTTATTCTAGTTCTCTTCTTCCTGATATTCCAACTTCAATATCCATCATCTCATCTATATTANTGTGTATTCCTTTAGGTTGTACCACTTCTTTTTCAAGGATTCAGTGCATTGGGCCAGGAAATTTCAGAGTTTCGGCTCCAAGAACTCCACCTCCAACAAGTCCACTGGAATTTCTTCATTCCATGCCTTTGTCCTTGGGCTCAATTTTATTCTAGTTCTCTTCTTCCTGATATTCCAACTTCAATATCCATCATCTCATCTATATTACAGACATACAGTAATCATGAGATATCATTATAAAAAATTTCAACTATTAAATGTCAAATTTATTTTATACAAGAAAACAAAATTTCCCAAGCATGGGCTTCCTACTCATAATTTGTTTGGATCTTGCAGTAGTATATATAAATTTGTATTATGGATTATAACATTTCCATACTTGAGACCACTCTCTCTATAATTTTCTCAATCTTTCATGTAGCCCAACAATTTGTTAGCATAACATAACAATTTGCAGAAAAAATAAAATATGTTTCTCAAATTTGTTTTATACTAAAAAACATAATGTCCCAAGCATGAGCTTCCTACTCATTATTCGTTTGGATCTTGTAGTAGTATATATCAATCTCTCTTATGGTCTTACATCCCTACCATATCCATGACTACTCTACCTGCAATCTTCCCCATTTACACTGAGCCCAAAAAATTGTTATCATATCATAACAAATATACATTTTCATGGCAGCAATTACAAAGTTTCACAAAGTGATCTCAAAATGGATTAGATCATAAATTCAATCACTTCGATTAATTCAACTATTAACTAGAATGAACCCATCATTATCTACATATGTATTATTCGCCAATCTTTTCTTTCTTATAGCTATCAATATTTTTATTACTTTGTTCCCTTGAAATTTTTTTTTTGTAATTCATCATTATGTAACTACTTTAACTTGAAACTTTCTTGTTGCAATATATAACAGCTCCTAAAGTGTTCTCAACTTCATGAGTTAGCAATGCTCACATAATTTTAGTTGTTAGCATAATTATGTGCAATATAATATATACATGCATTCATCAAAATGTATTTCAATAACTCCTTTAAGCATAAACATATCTATCTTAGCATGCATGTGTGCAACTCTACCACTTGCACATTCTTATAACTTACTCATGGATTCCTATTCAATGCAATTCTGCATTGATTTTTGCATCCCATAATGGTGAATTGGAAGGTCTGTCCAATGCCTTGACACATCGTCCACACACTTCCTGATTACTTTCCTGATTATTTGGATTCCCTCCTTTTCAACCCAAACACAACACCAAGAATATAATTCTTGGGTGCCCTTCAATGTTATAAAAATGGTTGTAGTCCAAACATCAATTATAGTAGGAAGACTATCAGATTCATTTTTGGAATCATATCCTTTCCATATCCAATCTTGTCATGGTCTCACACTTGACTAGATCCATGGATTTCATTTCTATAGGAGTATGCCTCCTGACTTGACCTGGTTATGATTCCATAACCAATCATAACAAAATATGCAATTACATTTTTAACTGAATGCATTCTAGCATCAAAATAATTTACATACAATAGGCCTTTGGTCATTACATAACAATTTAAATCTTGAAAATTTGAATTGAGGCAATTATTTACCTCAATTCCCTTCAACATTAGAAGAAACCAAATGCATACCTACATGGCTATTATCAATATACGTGCTACTATCCGATCAACTAGTGTTTGTAGAAGCTCCTAGGATTATGCCTCCATCATTTTGATCACTATTCCCACCACCCTCGTAGGTATTCACATAGATAGAAGTCATAAACAATAGAAAAATAAACATCTTTATCTATTCTATATCCTTTTTCTCGAATACACAATTCATGAATAGTCGTACTCAATTTCCATAACATCATAATTTCATTATAACAAAATATTATAAGTCTGCAAGCATGCCATATGCATATCCAAGCATTCCATATGCATATCCAAGTATGTACATATGCATACATTCACATCCATATGCACCAAGCATTCATTGTCCACATGCCTACTAATGCATACACATTTTAACTTTATTGTATGCATCATGCACTCTAGTACATTTATGTTTTTGTTCACATATTTATTTATTTATGTTGTACTTGGTTGTCCTTGAATTTCTTCAGATCCTTGATTCCTTGTGTGCTCCTATTCTTCTCATCCTCCATATTTTCCCCTGGTCTGAACACTTTCCAGCTAAGTTCCACTTGGCCATTCAGAAATCTAACTAATGTTTTTTATTTTCAACAGATTCTCTTAGTAAGTCATACCCAAAATTTACCTTTATGAAACATTCCAACACCTTAGAAAGATGTATCTCACAAGATTCGATCACTCGACTACCACAACATACTTGAATCAACTTAACCATAATCATCCCACATCCCTACTATTACTTCTATCTATCCATTGGATTTACCAATTTTGGGAATAGATCTCCTCACTTCATTTAAGAATTCCTTGTGAAGCCATACTTTTCCCACTCAATATCATTCCCAATGGAATCCTATTTTCACTTAGTGCACTTTTCATGTGAAATAACCTTCATTATTCTATCCCTGATTTATCTACCTTGGTATCATGCTTCCACTGTGAACTTTGGTATTAGAAATGGATTCCTTTCTCTAAGAAATGATTCACACCTCACCTCCTAATCTCCTCGTTCTATTTCACATCAATCTTGCAAATATCTACACATCTCTACCTTCCAAGATATAGAGTCTTGATTTTCCTTTATATTCCATTAATGGCATTCTTCACCTACTAGCCTTAGGTCCATGCGAGGATTCTTCTTGTTGTGCCTTGTAATTCATTCAGACTCAGCAAAAGTTGACTAATAATTCTTTAGTTTCACTCTTTTTGAGTTCTTTATCCACTTTTCATTTCTTTCCCTATATTTATTTATTTCCTCATCCAACTTCTACAATCTCTGTCATGCTTCCATGACTTTGATATCTAATCCTAGGCTTTAATTTATCTGATTCTACCTCTAAATATATACCATGTGCAAGTTGTTATAAATATGCATATTATATAAATTATATCTGATTCTATCTAAATTATGTACCATGTGCAAGTTGTTATAATTATGCATATTATATAAATTTATCTGATTCTATCTCTGATTCTATATACATGTACTTTTTCTTCCCAACTCATGAAGAATTTTATCACAATTCTCCAAATTCTAATAATTACAAGTTATTCTCCTTTGATATAGCTTTCCAATGATTATCCTAACACCATGTTCTGATATCAGAGCTAAATGTTATTGATGGCAAAGGAAACAAAGGAATATCCATTAGCACATGCAACATAACTTCAACTCTCAATGATCGATCGATCATTCCTTTAGATTTAGTCTTGACTATGAGTCTATTTCTTTTTGGATTAAATTTCGATCATTGATATGATCATTGGATACCTAAACAATCCATGCAATCATAATGCACACTAGTCATTCGATTTTCCTTTATTGGATCGCAATCGTCGATCTATTCTTCTTTAGCATTTCGGGCCACTGGATCTTTAGCTTACAAACACTATTTGATCAACTATCATATTGATCTTGACCATTGATCTATCTTGATGGATTCACCACATGTCTAAGGAACATATCTTCTTCATTTAAAACTTATGTGACCTCCAAATTACACCCTCAAGTTCTATCGTACTCACTTTGCATCTATACCCATAATATTTTCAATCCTTTCTCCACGGTTCTGAGAAATTTTCATCCATCCTGTCATGGCCTCCTGTATGCACATTTTCCTTCCTCTACACTCACTTTTCACTTATACTTAGATTCATTTCCAAGAATTTATTTGTGGTTCTAAGGAATATATTGCATACCTTTGCAGCCTCTAGAATACAAGTTCTCATTTTTCCACACTCATTTTCCACCTATACTTATAAACTTTTCTAATAATTTCACTATGGGTCTATGAGACATCATGATTTTTCATATCTCTCTCTTTCTGGGTCATCCAATATGTGGCAAGTGGAATCCTCCCGGGTCTCGAATCTCTCACTCGTTAAGTCATCTAATCTATGATAAGTGATAACCTCTCAAGCCATCCAATCTCCGACAATTGGTGACCTTCTAGGCCACCCGATCTGTGACAAATGGTGACCTCTTGGGACATTCGATCGATTCCTCATACTTAGACAATTTTTGACATCTCACTGTGGGTTTAAACCTTTTCCCAATTCACTTGTCTATCTCTATGACCTCATCCATTCAACTGATTGTTCTTGGTACTTAGTCATTTGTTCAAAATATCTTATGACTTAGCCATTCTTGATAGTTAGCCATTTTTTAGATCTCACCATGCTCCATATCATCTCCATTATTCTCTTATTCACAACCTCGTTTGTTCAGACAGTTCTCCATACTTAGTTGATTTTTCAAATTTCACCGCAAGTTCACGGGTATATAACACTTTCTTTCAATCTTCCATAATCTCATTCATCTGACCGATTCTCCATACTTAGCCAATTTTTTAAGTTTCACAACACTTTGTGGGACATATTCCTCTAACCGATCCCTTCTCAATAATTAGTCATTTTTGATATATCATTGTGAGTCTCTTACACTTAGTTGACTTTCGATAATTCACTGTGGGTCCACGGGTTCATGTTCATTTCTTCACACACTCTTGATTCTCTATCGTGCTCACTATCTCCATGATGTATTGATATTTCTTCATTTTTTAGATCTCTTATGTTGATGTTGCAATTGAGGTTCCTTTTATGTGGAGATATTCTTCACTTTCTAGATGAAATGTTATTGATACATGTCCTGGCATGTGGCACTACATGTGGAATTTGTAGAGATTCTTGTTATAGCGCTAACGTGGACTCCCTTTTATGTGGCACTCATCGGATTAGGAACGTGGCACTAATGAGGTTGCTATTATGACACTGACTTGTTTGGTTTGGCTCATCATGTATTGGGCCCTAATACTTTGATCTTAGTCGTTGATACCCAATGATCAATGGTTAGGATTAAACCTTCTCCATATCCACAATTATTCACAAAAACAATCAACACCTTGTGCGGGGTTCCATACTCACTCATTCTCATTTAAACTATGTAACTCTACCTTTCTTTATAAACAATTTGTAGTTGATTTCCTTCATGAATATATATACATATCTCGATGGTTTCCATTCAAATTGGTATGAGAAATGGATACCTTTTTTCAAGCTTCACACTGCTCAAATATGTAGTGAGATTCATCCATCTTTCCATTTCCCCACTTCCCTTAATCTTGTGCATCCCCAAATATATTTCATGCATAGACATATTCATTATTAATTTAGGGTAAACACACATAACTCTTGTAAGGTCTATGTCCCCACAGAGCCTTATAAAACACAAGCTAAAATAATTAATAAAAGCAAATTATAACTTGTACAATTTAATAATAACTTATAATCATTTATTATTCAACATAAATTAGATTTATTGACAACATGAAAATAAGCATATGTAACAACCACATAACACCACATATTCATGAAAATACATAAATAAAGATACCTTTGTCTGATGCTAAATCCTCGATCTCTGGTTGTCCTCTTTGTTGCTCTGCCCAAAATTTTGCCCAAAACCAAATCTTCCTCCCTGCCAGCGAGGAACAGAGCCTGTCTGGCTCCCTAGCTCCAGGATTCCTTGAGGATTCCTAGCCCCCGAGCCCAAAAATCTCAGCAACCTGGTGCACCCCTGTAATAATTCACCCAAACTCCAAACTAGAAAAATACCACAGACAACAAAATACAGTCCTTCTCTCCCAATAATGCTTCCTCTCCCCAAAATTTCATAATCCCTTCCCGAAGGCTTCTGCCTCCCTCATATCCTTCCCCATTCATCGTCTCCTCCTTCATTTAATGCCACCCACCTTATCCCTCCATTCAATACCCTATACCCTGTCATATATAAAGTTTTATAATAAATAAATTAAAGTTATTAAGCCTTTAATTCCCTTTAATTCTTTAGCCAAACCTTAAATGTGTTAATTAATCAATAAATAAATAAATAAATACTGTTATTAATAAATAATTTTTATTTAACTAATACACACTAGGACAGTTAATTATTTAATTAACTATACTTGATAAACCCTATGCAACTATTTAACTAGGGTTGTTACATACACCCACCCTTCAGGAAACTTCATCCCGAAGTTAAGGTATTTTATGATAGAAGGGAAAAGAAACATGGCTCACACATTCATAACAAATAACCATCGTTATTAGTAAGTAAGCCAAGAAACCCATTCATACTAGTGTACATGTGCAAGAAATGTATGTGTAGCTGGTACATACAAGTCTCGTTCATGTACTAATATCAATAACTATCATCTCTATAGAAATTGCCATATGCATCCAATCCATTCAACAAGACTATTCATTTTATAAAAGAAAATAAACCAATCAAATGTTTGCGAAATCCTTTAATTTCAATTATCTAGCTCAACAATGTTATTTAGACAATTGTAGTTTAATTACATAATTATGAATATTCAT